>OX454527.1:88859176-89054176 GCA_949715645.1 Portevinia maculata
CTCCTCGAATGTATCCTTATCTAAGGATCTGTCATTCTATATTGGACCTGTAAGCTCCGGGAGCTGGGCTGGGTTCTTCTTGTCCCTGATTTCCATAATTATCGCCTGGTGATCGCTGTGTGAGTATTCTTCACTGACCCTCCACTTTATGTTTGTTAGGATGGAGTTGCTCGTTAGGGTGATGTCGATGATTGAGCCCAACTCCAACCTTCCGATAGGTTTTCAATCGCATCTCTCATGGATTGGTTGATTGAGCGCCTTTTTCCATCCTCTAGCATTTCCACCAGACTTCGTTTTGCTCCCCCAATTTGAGAAAAACGGAAGGTTTGGTGGTCTCTTCCATAGCTACGTTCCTTATTAGAGACGGATCCTGCCGCTCGTACTCATTTGCGATGAGGCCAACTGGTGACCTTTGCATCCTCCAGCTCCTGTAGAAAGGATTATTTTCAACTCCGTTCCCTCCGTTGGTTTCATCAACTTCGTTATTTTGATTTTTGTTGTTGTCGTTGTTGTTGTTCTTGTCTGTGTTGTTGTTGTTGGTGTTGTTGTTGTTTTTGTTCGTTGTTATCATTGCAATTGGGTCCCCACTCAAAGCCGCTATCATTGTTCGCGTGTGCGGTCACCTATTGATCCCATGGTTGTCTATGAAAGCAGTGGGGCAATGCGAGGGTTGACACAAGCCCTTATGAGGTGTTGTCCCAGAGCCGGATCGGTGCAAATCAGGAATGTTACATGTGGACCCACACCACCAACTTAATGATTACGATACATTGAACGTAGTTTGAGGTCTGCCAAGGTTTTAACGGGACGGAGGCGTTAGTCTGAAAGCCATTTCAACAGGATGTCACTCTTACTTACCACTCAGAATGCACTGAGGGTAATTTTAGTTTGAAAGGTACGTCTCAGACCGAAAAATTACTTTGGGCTCTTAGACTACATAATCTTGTTCCAAACCTAGCTATGATGATCCTGAAGACCATATCATTATCCGGTCATTTTGGGGCTTTGATCTGTCTTAACTACAAGGTAAGGAATTGGATGCCTTCCAACTAGTCCATATCGTAAAAAGTTAGACCCAGTTGTTTGTGAACATCGTAAATTGATTAACCCCTCTGAACTTGGTAAGCAATTCTTGTGACACCCACAAATCGAATACAACTTCAAGCTGATACATTTTTTATTACCCACCAAACTAAAAAAGTACAATTTAAATTTATACAAAACGATTGCTTTTGATACTGTCCTAATCCTTCCTTAAGGGCACTTCCTTAGCTTCAACACCATCCTTAGTAATGATGTTGATGTAAACCGCATCACCAGTGTAGATATCACGCTCAGCAGCCGAAATGAATGTGTCAATGGCCACAGCAGTGGCACGTTCCTTTGTCAGCTTTGGCTTTTCATCGAGCTGCATGTTCTTGTAGCCGATCTGATTGTCCAACACCGGCTGCAACAAAGATCCGGACGATCCACCCGCACGATATGTAGCACGTTCACAATGGCCAATCGGATCATAACTATAGACTACACCCTTTCCCTCGTTATCCAAGCCAGCCAACACGTTCGACACGTAATACGGGAAGAACCGCTTGTTGTACATAAGAATGGACAACATCTGGGCTACTGCATCGGTGGACATAGTCCTCTGATGAGTGTGCACATACATTTGCATGCGAGCCTTAACTAGGGCAGTTAATGCCAGAGTATCGCACCAGCAGCCCGTCGAGCCCAAAACCGTCTGCGAGGACATTTTGAAGAGCTTGTTCTGGTCGCGCGTGTGGATGGAATATCCGCTGCTGAGACGACTGTCTGCAGCTATGACTGCAAAATCGTCTCCAGCTATGGCGACGATGCTCCTGAGGATGAAGTCGAACAAAGAAAATTGGAAAACCTTTCCTCCAAAGAAAAATGCTGGTTTCTTACCCTCCATTGGATTCGTATGGCGAGAAGTCGTTATGCTGAACTCCAGGAACACGATATTCGGGAAAATTATCGGTACTCAACATGATTTTTTGATTGAAACTTGGGAAAATCAAATTTATTTGATAAAACTTCTTGCAAAATGCCGCTGAGTGGATGACAAATGAGTTTTTCGTTTTTTGACAGATGACTGTTGCCTGCGAAGTTGGAGGGGGTTTCAAAATGTAAATCGGGTCTCGAAGTATGTAAAAGATTTTTAATTTCGAAATTGTAGCAAAAAATCGCTGACATACAAATTTCAAAGCGATTTACGAGCGTCATAAGGACATTAATTTTTTTTATCCGGGTTGCAATTCACCGTACACGATTTTACGGCAGCTCACAAAACAGTTAAATTTATACAATTGAAATGAATATTCCACTCTACGAATATCAAAATGAATTTCTGAACTCGGGAGCACCGACATTTACGCTATATAGTCAAAGAAAACGTCAATCTGGGAATTTTAGATTAATTTTAATTGTATATAATGTAAAGCGTAAGTTTTGTGGCATTTTCTTAAGCAATATTGATTCTTTGGTCTATCGGCAAGACTCCTTCGATACGCTCACGCATTAAAGTTCCTCGGTTTTTAGAGACAAGTTCCTTGACGCCGTAGAACCATTCACCTAAAAAAGGTAAAATTTTAAGGACAACTCATTAAGGAACCATCAATCTTACCAATTTTAGTGTTCCCCAAGCAATCTTTGAAAGCCTGACACCCCTCCATGCTGCTTAACACTCCGAAGACCGACAGATCGGCTAGATTTGGTTGGTGTCCTCCTAAGAACTTTGTATTCCTCTTCTCCAGCTCGGCGGTCCACTTGTCCATTGCATCATAAATGTGCGAACGAACGTCGTCCGACAGCCCGTAGCGCCTTTTCAGCATTCCTGCGATCAGCCACATAGCGGTGGCCCCGGCGTAGACCATCAAGTCCCGCTCCCACTTGGGAAAATGCACACTCCACTCACCGGCTTCTGAGAACCACTCAAACGTCTCGAATGCCTCCGCTCGCGATCTATAGCAGTTTGGTGAAATCAAATGGACTAGGTGAGTGTCGGCCCAGGTTCGCCATTTCCGCTCTGTCCTACAGACAAAAAGAACAATGTGAAATGAAGTCACTTGCAAGTGGACGTCCTACTTACTCTTGATCCTCTGTAGAGACTCCCTTGGGCGGCTTGTCCTGGTACATAAGGAAGTACTTGTTCATGATGTCAAGCTTCTTTTTTCCGTCGTTGTCGAAGAATGAGATCTGCGGATAGAAATTGACCAACTCGCCCGTGTCCTGTTGCGCCGGGTTATTCATGTACGAAGCCAGTATCGAAATAATTGCAGTAGAGTCTGTCAACTGAACATATTTGCCATCGTTACGACGCACCAGAACCATCGGTACCTTCTTGTACTCTGACCACTTCAGGTCTTGACGTAATACTGCATCGACCTCCACCACTGAATACGATATGCCCATGTAGTCGAGATATGCTCGAACTTTGCAGCAGAAGGGACATGTCTGGAATTGAAAAAGAATCAACTCCAGGCCGGACTTGTCCTTAGGATTTATGTATCGCTTGGTGATCTTGATGTTTGGCAGTTCACTGATGACTTTCGGTTTGATTTTCTCGTGTTCCTTGTGAGAACCCTTATCTGTCCAATTGCTGTAGAGGGAATATGCGGTTCCGGAAGCCGCACCAAGACCGACACCGATCAGACCGAGCTTCAGGGTACCCCACCTATTTGAGCTTGTTGAAGCGGCGAATCTGCGAATTTGTTGGCTGTTGCGCTGCTGCAAGTGCTGTGAAATACTCGTGCGGGTCAAGTGTCGACTGACGACACCAATTCTGTATGTTGACATTTTCCTTCTTTTCTTATTGAAGAAATTGCAATTTTTACACTTTATCCTTACAAAGAAAAAGAAATTCGGCAAGAAATTTTCGATTCTGACAGATGGAATGTTCGATTCTCGAATCGTGCAGATGACATAACTGTCGGGTGTGTCCAAGGAGTGCGGAATGATTTGGGCGGGTTCAGTGATGGGTACTTTTCAATACATTTTAAATTTATAATTCATACCCCAAATCTCCCAAAAACGAAATCAATGTCATGCAGACGACTCCGCATATTGGTCCGCAAAACGACGTTTTTCAGCTCTAATTAGTTAAGAAATTAAAATAGCTACGGGTTTCATGTGAATGGAGAGTTAAATCAACTTGCTTAGCACAAAACGAATCGGGGACTGATTCAAAAAATTTACAAATCGAGGCTATATGAGAATCGAGTATAGCGGCAAAGCATAATAAAAAACCTATGGAAGTTACAGTCCTCTGGGGTGAACTTTTGGATACCCTATTCCTATTCCTATCCCTCATAAAGTGGGCGTGATAAAAACGTAAGTTTGGGTGAATTCTTAAGAACGATCTACATATTTTGGTACAAAACATTTAAAGGATTTTATGGAAAAACCTAAGCTCTTGTAAAAATAACAACCCTTAAAAGTGAGAATGACAGAAAAATTTATGTAACGTAAATCTCAAGATTTACTATACTAATTTTAAACTTTTCCCATAATTAAAACAACCGATGATTTATTATTATTATATGTGGAATTAAAGTGGAGTTTCAAGTAAAGGAGCAAGAATTATTAAAAATCATTATCACGTGTTTTGTATTTGTTTCAATTCGTAACTTCTACACTTACATGATTACATAGTATATAAATATGTTTGATTCGCTTTTTTTTTAACTATTTTTAAATGTTATTTCGTGAGCAGATATATTCGATTACAGAAATGGGACTTTTCCCACCATCCCGGAGTTGTGCATTACACCACCACTTTGATTTGATTCAATGACTCTCTCAATTTAAGAGTAAAAATTAAAGCCAGACCGCCGAACGTCAGATTAATTTGTTTTTTTTTTTGTTTGTCGAAATGTACCGTTCGCCATATATGCTTCACCCGTGTGTTTTGTCACCCCAGCCATTGTAATATCCCCGAAAGTGAGCGTGGACAACAACCTAACACATTTGACTTAATATTTCTTCATTGTGTAACAATTTTCTTATTTTGAAATAAATCCAAAAACTAGGCTTGTCAAAAAACTTTGTTCAGACGAAATTTTAAAAAGGAACTTATCTAAATATATAGTTTGTGAACAACAGAATTCCAACTTACATCAACGTTCATTGCAAGTTATTTCTTTACATATTTTAATTTACTTTTTCTCTTTAACTAGAGAATTTCTTACGCAAATTTCATTCGTTCTATTTACTCACGTATATACTTGGTGCACGCATATACAAATTTAAACTGCTTTCCATAAAAAAATACAAGTTTTTCGATTTTAGAATTTCTTATGGGAATTACAAGGGGTAGTCATCTGTCAAGTTTTTTTATCTTATAACTGGGAATCTCAAATCCAAATTATTGTATGAAATTACTCTCGCATTAGAGTACGCCGCGGAACACACTCCTTGTCATCAAATCGGTGTGGCACCACTACACTATCAGCTGCTAAACTCCACCCAACATAACATAAACAAAAGCTACTACTAGACAAATATAAAAACAGATTTTTGGTTTTTTCCCAACACTTAAAGTCATGGAAGCCTCATCAACATTGGACAAATTCGGTGAAGAGGACATCTTTAACACGGTCCTAAGATACGGGCTCTTCGTGGGAGCAATATTCCAATTGATTTGCATCGGCTCATCGATTTTCCTGCCAGCTAACCAGGAAACCCAAGAAACTGATGGCGAAATCGGAGAGGTATGCACCGCACCCGTCCTTCGTGACAACCAGAAAAATGAAATCATTTTATCTTTCATTTAGGAGCAAAAACAAACTGATATAATCAACGCCGCCCGAAGGCAACACAAAATCCGAAAGCTGGAGAAGAAGAAACGCCGGTAGGCGTTTCAGTGGACTCAAATAATTTTGTGCATTAATTGTGATTTTATATTTATTTATTTAGGCATTAAAAGTTGACTACTATTCCGTGTATTCGTCATTCGTGTGCCGGCATTCGAAGTTCTCCAGATCACAGAACGGCAAGGCGTATTTTTTGAAGTCTAAAGAATTGATCAATGAATCTGGTTAAATGTTTGAGTGACAGTGGCACTTACTTAAGTTGAATTTGCATTTGACCTGATTCCAGGCGCATAGATTCTTATACCGTGTAAAGCAATACAATTTGGAGTGAAGGACGCAAACTTCTGGGGCGTTAGGTGGACAGATTAGATTCTTTTCACTGCAATCATTGCACATCACGGAAAACTGCAAAGCTAGAGGGGGAATTTATACAAATAGAAGTCAAAGATAGCAATGTCTTACCAGCGATTGTTAGAAGAACGACAAGGAGTGTACGCATGTTGAAGTTCGCAGCGTTGAGGTTTAAATGATGCTTAAAACGGCTCTTCCTACATATATAGCAATATTGTCTCTCGCGCAAAAATCGAATGTCAATGTTAATTCAGTTGGCAGTGGGCCTGTTTGTCGAATAAGTATAAACCGCACAGCACCGGGGTGTTGCGATAACAATTTATATTGTATAGAATTTTTGTTTTGCGGGCGGTTTTATAAACTCAGCTGGTGGTTGTTCTTAGTGTTTTCATCGCAATCTTATCGTGCAGAGCATTTTATCTCGGGCAGATAGCGGAGTACACGACACATTGTTACGCTTACAGAGAGCTACGAAATTCTTTGATGACCCACAAAATTAGTTTCCACGTACTGGCCCCGATCTGAATGATCGATGAATGAATCATTTGTGCTGCGGAATTGTTTTGTTGAGCGGATTGTCAACAAAGCTCGCTTCCGTTAAACGGTAGTTGTTTATTTTTAGCTTTCAAAACATTTACTTGAAACTAATTTTTATTGCTTTGCCAAAAAAGGGTAGGGCAGTGACTTCATGGTACCGTGCAAAAGTGAAGAAAGCATATGAATAGAATGGGAAAGGCGCCTTGCAGCGATGCTGTAATCCCTGTAATAAGGCATTGCAATGCAAGCTCGTAGCTTACAAAAATCGCGTAATTATACTCTTTGCCCATCGCAGTAAAGGAAGAAGTCGCCTCATCTCGGCGGCAAATTCCAATCACGATTTCGAGAAACGACTGAAAAAAAAACTTGTTATGTTGGACCAAAACATATTTATTGCTTCAAGTTCCGTCCATAGAAATTTGATCATGGTTCGATTCATATAATAAATAAAATAAGATTCAGCCATGATGCGCACAACAAACAGTAAGACTTTGTGGACAGGGAGGCTGTGCCAATTGACTTGAACAGGATTTATGGTCACAGAAGCAATATTTTCAATTGTTCTACGATTTTGGCTCTGAACATCACTGTCTCGATAGCTGAAATTTCTGACCTAAGTTAATAATTTTTGTTCCTTTTACAGTAAATGGTTGAATAAATAACAACAGCTTTGTGATAGCCATGGACCGGCACCACAAACTGATGATGGGCTTTGCCAAGCCGTAAAACAGCACAAACACAAAGTTGTTGTTCATTCAACCATTCAATTCATTAAATCCAGAAGGTGCTTCACGTCGACGGACAAAACTTGTTACTTTTCGTACTGATTCAGCGAAATGTTCATCACTTCGTGCATGCCACTTCCTTTATGAAGGTCGAACGTATTTCTCTGTGGAAGATACGCATTCTAAACTTATGTAGCGCCAGGCACTCACAAAGACTGTGTTTGGAGGATTCTCCTTTAGACAAAACCTACATTCTGTCTTCGAGCACAAGACCATTTTATTTAGATGGTATATCAAGCCACAATGTTGTTGTTGTGTTATGTTGTGTCTAGAGTGACCATACACGGGAACACGGAAATGACTATAATGTATATGGAGGTCATGCTGCCCCCTGTAACCCCCTGCTTAGGGCCACTGTTCGATTTGGAGTAGGTGCAAGAGCAAATTGTTGAAAACAGCACCAATGGAAAGTGAAATAACAACAAATTTGCCTTATTGTGTAAGGCCTTATTTCACGGCACGGGGGTATTTAGTGATAGTTGCTAGTCATTTCGGTGTTCCCGTGTTTCCGTGTATGGTCACTCTAGACACTTCCGTATTTTTCATATAAGACGGGTTTTGTCCTTAATTTTTCAAGTGTCCTTCAACTCATCGAGTATTAATTCAAATAACTGATTGCAGTTTGTGCAAAGCTGTATTTGCGAGTATTTTCAATTATGAATGATGTTTGGACCAGTGACAGACCACAAACGAATGTAAATACTGTTACAGGTTTTCTTATAATGAAATTTCGGAAAAACCTGCTCTCTATTTCACCATACTTGTATTTAATAGATACAGCAGCTGTGGTGATGGTGAGGATTTCAGACTTCAAAAGAAACAGAACTACAATTGTGAATTGTGTACGTGGAATTATTTCTGCGCTTTGTGTTTAGCCTCCATTTTCCAAAACAAATGTATAGAAAAGCTGAAAGCCGACCCATCGCCACGAGCCTGCTAAAAATTGTAAGTTAACTCTCTTTTATTCTTTTATGATTTATGACTGAATTAATTGTTTTAACAGAAAATAAGCAACTTATTGAATTGGACAGGAGTTAGTTTCATTCGGGTTTAGGGCCGGAATTACAGCGAAAAGTCCTCTGCCAGGACACTTTACGCCGCCTGCGTAACATTTTTATTTTAATTTTTACGAGGAAGTTCAATTAATTGCACTGAATTTTAAAAACGTCGCAGCCAGCGATAAATATCACAAGTCACGTCGCAGCCAGTGACGGACAAAACCACTTTCGCAGTAAGCGACACACATATGTAATACATCGTCCATGTCAGACGAAAAACAGCCACGCCGAAGTAGTCGCCTTAATCCTGAGGAGATTTCTGCAGCCAAACCCAAGTTAACGAGTGTGCAAGAACATTTGGAGTCGTCAGACACTGATGCGCAAGGTGACTCAGAACTCAACAGCACAATATTGGAGATCCCAGGAGTGGGAGACAACACAGCTATGGCGGACATTCAGAAGCAATTGGATGAAATGCGCTTAATGTTCGACGCAGCAGTAGCCAACGCCGCTTTAGAGAAGAAGGAACGTAACCGCCTTCAGGAACTGCTAAGCTAACAGGAAAAGAGAGCCACAGATACTTCGATCCACTCCGCGTCATCATCCACCATGTCAGAACCATCTAGCACATCAGTAGCCGCCAGTACACATATAGCAGCCAACACTTCCTTAGTGGATGCCACCTGTAGCACATACAATAAGGGGATAATTACTACGGCCACTGCCCCTGTCATGTGCACAAGTAGCGGAATGCCACAGTACTCGCCATATTCATAGTCATCGCCAATGTTTCAGCCACAACAGCCAATTCAAACTCCCGTGAATTTCCCGGAAGCAATTCCTTCGAGCAGCGCCACATACACGCATAGAGTGTCAAGCTACCTCACGCCATTAAATGCGCCGCAGCCGTCCAACCTGCCAACCTGCGTGCCACCGCCGTTGTTTACGATACCGCAGTATTTAGGACAAAATCATCACAGTTCATATACTCTGAGCAATGCTGCGAATGGCCGATAGTTGCAACACTTGCCGGATTTTACGGGAAGGCCAGAGGAATGGCCAATGTTTTGCACCGCCTTCCAAGAATCCACTATGATGTTCAACTACACCAGGGTAGAGAACATTTTTCGTTTGCGAAGGTGCATAAAAGGCGAAGCAAAAGAAGTCGTCGAGTCGTTATTGATTCACCCTGATAATGTGGAACGAGTGATGGCAGCGTTGGAGTTCCGGTTCGGTCGTCCGAAGTTACTACTACGAAGCCAGTTGGTCAAGGTGAGAGAGATAGCACAAATTCCTGAGGGAAAACTGGAATTGTTGATTCCATTTGCAACAAGGGTGCAAAATCTCTCAACATTCCTGGAAGCAAGCGGTTTACATCAACACATGGCCAATCCTACGTTAATTGAGGAGCCCGTTAACGAACATGAGTAAATGACTGGAATAGGCCCAAAGTAGCGTACCTATACATTCAGCCATATGCCACTATCGAGCATTTTGACGAGTGGTTGAGTACAGTTGCCAGATTTGTGCGTCTTATCACTCCAACTTCTTTGCCACCACACCGGTCGATGTAAAGCAAAAGCCGAAATGCTATATCGGGGTCATCCTTATCACCACCAGCCGCCACGAACAGTAAATGCAGGTACTGCAAGAAGAAATTACATCCCATAGTCGAGTGCGGTTATTACGTCAACTTGAACATCAAAGAAAAGTGGAATTTCGTGAAACAGAATAGGTTGTGCTTTTGTTGTTTGCTATACGGTCACAATGTTCGCACACGCAAGTGCCGAAAGCTATGTGCAATAGATAACTGTCCCAGAGTAGGCCACTACACGCTCCACGAAACTCCACAGCAGCCGACGTCGTCAACAACAGATACCGAAAGCAAGGCAGAATCGGACGTTGCAAAACCTCTGCACTTTGCTAATACGAATGCAAAGATTCTTTTTCGTGTTTTGCCTGTGAGACTATACGGTGCCAGTGATAATAGCCGTGTTTCTTTGCACGCGGATATAGGGATAATTTGAAATTTGCATGTAAAGTACAGCAACAACTTATCCTATACACGCTAACTTTAGCTGGGATAGCTATCGCCGCTAAGTCAGTTAGCGGGGATAAACAGTGCTTCCAAAACCCATTTTCTTCGTTTCTGATGAACCGATGCGATGAATTTTTCAGGAAATGTCAAAGTTTGACATCCCTCCGACCACTAACACATCCCGCCGAATATTTTGTTCGCGATTTTATTATTATTATTTTTTCAAACTTCATTATAAAGGTAATTGAATTTAGCAAATCTGTTAATGTGAAATTGTTTTTCATAATTTTAGAATATGCTTGGCATCAATTTCAATTGGCGGAAGTAAATATTTTTCAATTTCAGGATTTTCAATACAAATTTCTTAACTACGAGGGCGGGTCAATAAGTCCGTGACTTTTTGAATTTCTGACCTCTTTACTGAAACGGCAACACTGCTCCTGTCAACAGGCATCTGTCAGTTGACTCCTGTCAAAATTTAAACTTGCTGCGTCAGTTAGTTTGTGTTTGGCAGCTATTTTTATCAGACTACTCACTAATTTGAGGAGAAAATGGAAAAAAGCGAATTTCGTGTGCATTATTTCTTGCGAAAAAAAAACCATTACCGAGACCAAGGCTAAGCTTGAAAAATACTGTGGGGACTCTGCACCATCGATTTCAATGGTAAAAAAGTGGTTTACTGAATTTCGTTGTGGCCGTACAAGCACTGAAGATGCCGAACGTCCTGGACGCCCAGTTGAGGTCTCTACACCCGAAACAATCGAAAAAATTCACGATATGGTGTTGGCCGACCGAAGATTGAAAGTGCGAGAGATTGTGGAAGCCGTAGGGATCTCGCATGGCTCAGTGGTTTCAATTTTGAATGATCACTTGGGCATGAGAAAGCTTTCCGCAAGATGGGTGCCGCGTTTGCTCACAGTCGACCACAAACGCAATCGTGCAACAACTTCACAGGAAGGTTTGGCGTTGTTTAATCGCAATATGGAGGAGTTTTTGCGCCGTTTTGTAACCGTGGACGAAACATGGATCCATCACAACACACCAGAGACCAAACAACAGTCAAAACAGTGGGTTTCTAAGGGTGAATCGGCGCCAAAGAAGGCCAAGGTGGGTTTGTCATCCAATAAAGTTATGGCGACTGTTTTTTGGGATGCACGCGGGATAATCCACATTGACTACCTTCAAAAGGGAAGAACAATCAATGGGGAATATTATGCCAACTTATTGAACCGATTCAATGACGATTTGAAAAAAAACCGACCTCATTTGGCCAAGAAAAAAGTTCTTTTCCACCAAGACAATGCAAGGGTGCACTAATGTGCAGTTGCCATGGCAAAAAACCATGAATTGGGCTATGAATTGCTCCCTCATCCACCCTATTCTCCAGATTTGGCTCCGAGCGACTACTTCTTGTTCCCAAACCTGAATCTCGCAAATACAGGCCTATTTTGAGGACCTCGACAAATCATTGGAAGGGATAAAAAAATTGGAGAAGCGTTGGACAAAGTTTATAGAGCTCAAGGGAGACTACGTTGAAAAATAAAAAAATTTTTTTATCAAAAAATCTGTGTTTTATTCCAAAAGTCACGGACTTATTGACCCGCCCTCGTACAACAGTGTCACGGTGCATGTCATAGGTGCATGTGTGCTGCCAAGTTTTTTTTGATGAATTCTTAAGCGGCGATGGTCGTTTTCTGATGCCATCCCGATATCCGCGTGCAAAGAAACACGGCTAATGTTGTGCAAACATACGCACTCCTAGATGAAGGTTCGGCGGTCCCTATTATGAGTGCAGAAATAGCCAAGCGGTTTCGATTGAGTGGTCGTGTTAACGACCTGAAATTGAAATGGTTCGGTAAGGAGACATTAACTCAGGAATCGCTTCTGGTAAACCTTCGGATAAGCGCTGACAATGATAATTCGAGAAGGTATCTAATGGATAATGTGCAAACTGTAAATAATTTGTGTCTGCCGACTCAAACAGTAAGTGCCACTGATTTGCAGCCCCTATCTCGACATTCAATTGAATTTCCAGTTATTGAGTACGAGAACGCCAAGCCACAAATCCTAATTGGACTTGATAACTGCCAATTAGACACACCAATTCGCACTATCGAATCCGACTTTGGACCCATTGTCGCGGAAACCAAACTTGGATGGGTGGTCTATGGAAGGACGTCGACGGAGAATACAAAACACGCAGATGCCGTTGTTCTTCATAACAGCCAACTAGAAGGGGATGAAGATGCACGTTTAAATCAGATAGTCTCGATGATTTCTTGAATATTGAAACCTTTGGGTGGAAGAAACCAACGGAGCCATTAATTTCTGTCGCCGACGAGAGAACACTGAGTATTTTGTCCAGTACAACAAAAAGAATCAACGATCGCTACGTGACGGGACTGCTGTGGAAGGAGGATGTTTTTCACATGCCATCAAGCTACGACATGGCCAAGCGACGTCTTTGGAGCTTAGAAAACAAACTTCGAAAGGATCCGGAATTAGGCGTAGCGTATGAAGAAATCATTGCTAATTATGTGGATAAAGGCTACGCAAGGAAATTAACGAAGGCCGAAGCAAAGACGATCACACCAAGGACATGGTATCTTCCGCACTTTGTCGTAAGGAATCCCAGCAAACCAGAAAAGATCCGGTTGGTATTCGATGCGGCCGCCAAAGTGTGCGACATGTCGCTGAACAGTTTTTTGCTGAAGAGACTTGATGACTTTAATTCGTTGATGGCCATATTGTTCAATTTTCGCTTGCGTCCCATTGCTATATCTGGGGACGTGAAAGAAATGTTTCACCAAGTGTTAATCCAGCCGGAGGATCAAAATTCACAGCGTTTTCTCTGGCGAGAAGACGGGAATGATCCCATCGACACATACGTTATGCAATCGATGACGTTTGGTGCTAGTTGCTCGCCGTGTTCAGCGAACTACAACAGAAATCTCAACGCCTCAAGATTTTTGGAAGATCATCCATGGACCGTGAAGGCAATAGTCGAGCACCATTATGTGGACGATTATGCCGATAGCTTCAACAGCGTAGAAGAAGCGATTGAAGTCACCAGGGCTATCATTTCGATTCATAAAGGTGGTGGCTTCGAATTGCGGAACTTCGCGTCAAACTCCAAATAGGTGTTGCGTGGTATTTCTGATGAGATGAAGGGGAAGCAGTTAAGCGAGATAATTGAGATGAACATGGATACCACTATGGAAAAGGTGCTGGGGATGTGCTGGGATCCAGGTGAGGATGTTTTTATATTCAGACTGAAGTTTCCACGGGTCAGCGAGGATATCATCGTCAGCAGCAGATGTCCGACCAAGAGGGAATTTTTAAGCGTAACGATGTCGATATTTGACCCGTATGGTATGATCGCTAACTTGGTCATATACGTCAAATTACTGTTGCAGTCCATATGGAGATACGGAATAGGATGGGATGAGCCGATTCCCAAAGAAATCGAGCGTTGGCAGCTGTGGAAAGCAGAACTTCCGATGATAAAAAGCTATCGGATACCTATAGATGCCACGATGATTATCTGTCCTCAGCCGAAAAGATAGTGCTTCACACTTTCGTTGAAGCCAGTGAAGAGGCATACAGTGCAGTCACGTATCTAAGAATCGAAGCTGGTGAGAGAATATCAGTGTCTTTCGTCGCTGGTAAGACAAAGTGCTCTCCAAAAAAGTTGACGTCAATTCCAAGACTGGAGTTATCAGCCGCCGTTTTGGGAACCAGGCTCTGCGAAAAGTCCTCTGCCAGGACACTTTACGCCGCCTGCGTAACAACCCACTTTGCACTTTGCGATTTTTCAATAATTTCCTGTAAAGTAAAAGAACGAAATATTTCAATAAAAATGCAAAGTTCCCACGACTTGCAATTTGCAATTTTTCAGACTTTTTTGGTACATAAGTTAAAAGTCAAAGTGTTTCACCAATGAAAAAGAGAAATTTGCATTTGCAATCGTATTTTGAATTTGTGTATGTACTATGTATGTCTTCAATGGGCTGAAGAAAACTGAGAGATTTGAGCCAATGTCCGAATTTTAGGTGAGTTTTATAATAATGTACCGCCGTTAATTAGTGTTGAAACTCTTGCTACTTTTTTGAAGAATTTTTATTCGACGACCCCGATCAGAAAGTCATTTGTTTTGCCCCTCCGGATATTAGTATTCCAGATCTCGACTCGAGAATAGAACTGTTGTCAGCATGCCTCAAAATAATGAAACCAAATGAGGCATCTGCACCAAATGTGTCTCTAGAGTTCTCTACAAGCATTTCTAGTATATCTGCTTCCATTGTTTTTATCCACATTTTTATGGATGAGATATTATTCGAAGTTTTTAAACCTCCTCCATTTCCGCCATATTAGTACTAAATTCCCTGAGAAGATTATTCACCCAAATGTTATATTTTCGTTTGATCAGATGGATTGAAAACAATAACAAAATTAATATTTCTCTGTCTGGTTTTCGTGCTAATTTGTCGACGGTTGATCAAATATTTACCCTAACCACCTAGCAAAGCACTATATTGAGGGCAAAACAAAGACGTGTGCTTTTTTTGTACATTTTAAGGCTGCTGTTGATTCTGTAAATCGTCGATCTCTGTTATACTGTCACACTATGTTGTAAGAATTTACATTTTCTGTCAAAAGCAGATCAAAAACCTTCGTCAAAAGTTCTGGTGTTCCGCAAGGTTGAATGCTAAGCCCGGTTCTTTTTTCATTGTTTGTTGATGAAATCTGTGAGAATATTTCAGGTGGATTAGATTTGAAAGTTAAAATGCTACTGTATGCTGATGATTTGGCATCTCTCTCCCAAAGCCCATTAACACTCCAAATTCAAATAAATAACCTTAACCTTTGTGTCAATGCGAGTGCGGCACAACGCTTAGTCAACACATACATACCTGGGTATGCAACTCAGTTTCACTGAAATAATATAATATACCTATCTTTTTTATTTGAAATAAGCTATCACAAACAGTTTTGACAGGAAGTAAGATCGCGACTGTGCTGAACACAGACTGGTTTGTTGCGAACTTGGCATTCCTTCCTAGTTCGACGTCTCTTAAGCGGCCCTTACACGGTCAATCGAATGACATCAATCACCAGCATGTATTTGTGAAAATGTATCTGTATGAGTCACACACCTTTGGTGAAGTCTGATTGGCGAAAATCAAAGCAAGTTTGATTTTGCCTGATGAACCTCATGCTGATTGATATAAATGTAAAGGGGCCCTTACATGGTCAATCGAATGACATCAATCACTAGCATGTGTTTGTGTAAATGTATCTATATGAGTCACACACATTTGGTGAAGTCTGATTGAGGAAAATCAAAGCAAGTTTGATTTTGCATGATGACCATCATGCCGATTGATACGTGTAAGGGTTGGATTGACGTAATTACTTCATTGTGTTTTGTGTCGCGGAAGCGAAAACATGTGCGGAAAACTGAACGACGATGAAGACCGAGCATTTGTATCGGAATTAATTGAAACGTATCGGTTATTACCGAGTTTATGGGATGTCAAAGGGAAAGATTATAGCGACCGAAACAAAAAATGCACAATATGCGGTTTTACTGCAAAAGTATAAAGAAAAGTATCCTGATGCACAAAAAGCGGATGTCACCATACAAATAAATACTCGTACGTTGAGAACGAATTTTCGGCGCGAGCAAAAACGTTTAAATGAATTAAACAAAAGCGTATCCGGTGTTGATAATTTCAGCGAACCAACTCTTTGGTATTTTAATGAAATTAGCTTCATTAAATACATCGAATATCCGTGTGTATCTCGCAGTACAATTCAAGAATATATTGCAAGAGCAATATGCAATACAATCGTCCATTTCCTTCATCGCACATCCGTACACCACGAAAACTCACAAGAAATAAAAATTTGACGTCAATCGATTGAACTGTGTAAGGGATAGCGTCAATCCACACATACACGATGCATGATGTCGATCGATTGACCATGTAAGGGCCCCTTAAAGGTGCCTGTCCATTTAAGAGTACTTTCGCTAGTAAACTCTCGAGAGTTGCTCTCAAGTAGCTTTCCATTTGAGAGTGAAATGTTTGAGATCTTACTATCGAGAGTTGTTTGCGAGATTTTTGAAATTAAATTTGCGGATAGTACTCTCATACCCGTGTCCACTTCACTTTAGTTATCGGCTGAGAGCAGACATCATGATGTCGTATACGCAAAAAGTTGCAACAGCAGTTGTTGTTTATATTGCTGTCAAAAGGCGAAATAAGCATAAAAAAACAAAAAACTTGCTGGGTTAAACCATGGTGGATCGTCGACGTCGATTTGGTGCGGGATATAATCTCACAAGAGAGCTTCAAATCGAAGACTCTCAACAATTCAAACAATTTTGTCGGTTGTCAAGTAGTCAAGTGGAATATATTGTTACATCCAGGCTAGGATTCGAAAAGATAAAACGTAATTCTATTTAATTAATCTTTATTAGTTCTCTTTCAATGTCTTTTACTTCTTGATTATTATTCTAATAATTCACTTATTTAATCCAACAATTCACTTTCACAATTAATCACTTTAAATAAACAATCACTTCTCTTATTCAATATTCTCTATACTTTTCACTACTGTCATCTATCGCCCTTCTTTATCGCGGTTCACAACTCGAATGTCTTGGGTGCTCCTGCGACATCTATTTATATCTCCTAGTGACACCTCTCGAAATTTCCAGATTCGTTGAGAAGGTTCGTTAAGTTCAGAAGGTTCGAGAACAACATACCAAGTTATACCACAGCTACTCAAACTGCTATTCCAATGCTGCCAAAATCGGTAATATGGCCACTTTCTACTAGATGGCGTAGTTGACTAATTAATGACACAGTTCAAGCAAACATGCAACAATATCCCCCTCTTAAACTTGTTCGTCCCGAACAAGCACGTCAATATTTTCCCCATGGTAGCGATGGAGACGATCCACATGGACAACTTTTAGCTTGCCTCTTCCTCGCTGGATCCGGTAGACAACATCGTTGATGCGCTTCACTATCTTATAGGGTCCTTCCCAATCCTGCTGTAGTTTAGGTGACATACCTTTTCGGCGATGAGGGTTGTATAGCCATACCAGATCTCCTTCCTGGAATCCTGTGGTGGTCGCTTTTGTATCGTACCTCGTCTTCATGCGGTCGCTGGATATCGGATGAATATTTCGGTGGACTTCAGTACCCGGTACACACTTTCCAACCACCTCACCTTGCTTCAATTTGACGCTTTTGTGTTCAGCATTAAGAACTCGTACGGGAACAATATTGTTCTTCTGCTCGACAAGCACTTTTCCAACCACGCAGTTTCGGTAGTGGTTGTCTTTTGGCTCAACTAGAGAGAATCGGTGGCTCATAGGATCACCTTCCAGCTTTGTCCGAATTATTGTCTCTGAAGAAGGTGGTAGGACCTCGTCCTCACTATTGACTGTCCTCAGGGATGCGGCGTTCTCTTTCCCGTACACCATCGGAATCTCTACGTTTCGATACTTGAGTACTTGCATACCAAAGTCCAATACGACATCATTCGCCTTCATGAAATCGATTCCAATGATGCATTCGTCACATATATCAGCTACTAAGAAAGCGTGGGAGAATGCTAATCCTGCCAAATTTATTGTTAGCATGATATCTCCGTACACTTTCGCTGTCGCTCCTGTTGCTGTTTTCAGACAGTAACTGCTGGTGTTGTGCAACCAAGACTGACGGACGATGTCCCTCCTTATAATGGAAGCGGTGGCACCGGTGTCGATGGCTGCCACGCACTTATTTTGACCGATATAGGCTTCCACTGTTAAACTCTGGTTTCCTTGTTTGGTTTGGGAGACTTGAATTGTGGTCCTGGAGTCGTCGATTCCGGAAACCCACTTCTGCTCCGAGAAGCTGCCCCTTACACGTTTCCCGATTGCTGGTTCTGCGAAGCTATATCTGCCAGATGCTTCTTCGTTGCGCCTCCTAGGCCCGCAATGTGGACAAGTGCCTTGTCTGGGTGGAGCTCTGCACTGTCTCTGTAGGTGCCCCATTTTGTTGCAGTTCCAGCAGCGCATTTGACCTCTGTTATCTCTGCTCCGGTCTACGATGTCTGCTCTTTGGCATGAACATTCAACGGCTGTAATTTCCCGTACGCGGTGGAACACATTCGATGCCTGATCAGCAGCTTGCATTGTCAAGGCAAATGCTAGGGCCTCAGCGAGAGTTCTCTTTCCAGCCATTCTTACGGCCATTTGCAGTTGTCTATCTTCAATGGCTTGGATAAACGCCTCCACAGCCATTTCATTGATGAGAATCTCACCAGCATTAGGATATGACAAATGTGCCAGACGTTCGATATCTGCTTGCAGCTGTTGAAGTGTTTCTCCCCTCTTCTGGACTCTACTGCGTAGCTGAACCCTGTACACTTGCTGCATATGCTCATCACCGAAGCGCATCTCTATAGCCTTGACCAGGGCGTCGTAGTTGTGTTGCTTCTCTTCTGAGACGGTTTGGAGTAACTCCGCAGCTGTACCTCTTAGTGCGAGCGTTAGCGCAATCGACTTTTCCTCGTTGTCCCAGCTGTTCGCCACTGCAGCTGCTTCAAACTGTTTCTTATAAATTGGCCATGATGTTTGACCATCGAAAACAGGAGGCTGCATCTCTTTCCTTCTCGGGCAGTCCGCAGAATTTTCTCGAGCCTTCTGCTTCTTCACTTTCTCGAGCTCTTTAGCCAAGTTCTCGATGTTTGTATCGATTTCGTCGAATTTGGTTTCAACCTTCTCCAACTTTTGGTCAATTTCTTCGAGTTTTCCTTCGAGAACATTTTTAAAATCTTCCACAGCGCTCTTTTGGGCGGCAACTATGGAATTCTTTTGTTCTTCGAATTTAGTGTCCATTGCTTGCAATTTGGAATCTAGAGAATTCTTCTGTTCATCAAATTTAGAGTCCATTGATTGCAATTTGGAATCTAGAGAATTCTTCTGTTGTTCTAGAGAATTCTTTTGTTCCTTGAACTGAGAGTCTATAGAATTCTTTTGTTCATCAAACTTGGCCAGAAGTAATTCCATCATTGCAGTCATATCAACGCCTGTACTTACTTGTTCTTCTGCTACGTCGAACAAAACGGACTTGGGGTTTTCTCCTTCGTTTTCAACAGCTTCCTGCAGTCGAAGCACCAGGTCACTTTTTCCTCCAGCTGTGGAGAGATTCCGTTTTTCCAGTTCAGCTTTTAACTGCGGTATACTGAGCTGTAATAATTTCAATGTGCGGCCCATTTTTGTTTCCCTTTTTTTTTTTTTTTTTTTTTAAACTAATTCACTTCACTTTAATTTCACACTGAATACGTTTTATCCCACTTCTGACACCAATGTTACATCCAGGCTAGGATTCGAAAAGATAAAACGTAATTCTATTTAATTAATCTTTATTAGTTCTCTTTCAATGTCTTTTACTTCTTGATTATTATTCTAATAATTCACTTATTTAATCCAACAATTCACTTTCACAATTAATCACTTTAAATAAACAATCACTTCTCTAATTCAATATTCTCTATACTTTTCACTACTGTCATCTATCGCCCTTCTTTATCGCGGTTCACAACTCGAATGTCTTGGGTGCTCCTGCGACATCTATTTATATCTCCTAGTGACACCTCTCGAAATTTCCAGATTCGTTGAGAAGGTTCGTTAAGTTCAGAAGGTTCGAGAACAACATACCAAGTTATACCACAGCTACTCAAACTGCTATTCCAATGCTGCCAAAATCGGTAATATGGCCACTTTCTACTAGATGGCGTAGTTGACTAATTAATGACACAGTTGAAGCAAACATGCAACAATATAATACAATCCGTTGGGACGACAATTTTTAAAAATGATACAAGATTAAGGAAAGCCATACCAGTTCGTGAACGTGTTTTGTTAACACTTAGATTTTTGGCATCCGGCAAGTCAGTATTTGATATTTTCTTACAAATTGCAAGTATTACTGGTAGTTTTCCATTCCATGCAGGTGATTCCTATGGTAGTCTGCAGTACCTGTTCCGTATACCAGTATGTACAATAGGCAGAATTGTGAAAGAAGTTTGCCAAGCAATTTTCAACAATTTAAAAGGAAAATATTTAAAGGTAAGGATACACTATGATTTTCAAAAGTTTTTTTATTATTAATAATACAAAATGAGTTGACAGTGTTAAATGTTTAGTCCTGAAATTGGAAACTTTCAACGTAGTCCTTTGCGGATTGCGAATTATTGAATTATTCGTCAATTATTTGAATTTCAGAAGAGACAGACGATGCCGAAGCATTCATTGGAGAAGGAAGAAAGCTTGTGGACGGTAGAGTAAACGCATCATCTTCATTAGCTATACGAACTATAGCCATGCGAATCTCACTTTTCAGCTTTCTTTTGTAAAAACCATGGTTCAAGCTGCGTAATTCTTGAGCAACGTTCTGTCCAAATATGTCAAATTCATCAGGTTCTTTTCTTAAGACCTTCAAGGCAGCTTTGAGAGCATCCTCCTCATCACTATCGTGCTTCCTTTTTTTTCGAGTTTCTTTTGAAACACCGCTCTCTTGTAGTTCAATGCTAGGCCCTTCAACACTTTCTTGAATTTGTTTTTCTGTAACCTGAAAGTAGAAACGAAACATCGCATAAACATATAAACTTAATTCTGTTTTTACACGATAAATACGTTCTCAAATAATTCGTGTAAAAATGTATTTGGGGAATCCCCGACAAATGGAAATTATGAAAAACACAATCTCAGTTTTTTACCGTTAATTTCGTGTTATTTCAAAACAAATCGTTTAAAAAGAGAATAAATTTTTTTCCTCGATTCGTGTTAAATGAAATTCGCGTACAAAAAATTCGTGTAAAAACAGAATTGAGTATATCAAGATTGATTAGATTTTCATTATATATATGTATTTTTTAGTTTCCCGAAACTGAGACGGATTGGTTGGAAATCGCCGAAGGATATGAAAAACGTTGGAATTTTCCCCATTGCATCGGAAGTTTGGATGGAAAACACATCGTAATGTAAGCTCCGAAAAATAGTGGAAGCCATTATTACAACTATAAAGGAACTCATAGCATTGTTTTGATGGCAGTTGTTGACGCCAACTTTAAGTTTACATACATTGATGTTGGATGCAATGGACGAATCTCTGATGGCGGAGTATTTTACAACCCTTCATTACACGATGGGTTAACACAAAACACCATGAAATTACCTGATCCAAAACCACTTCCCGGTAGAAATAATCCAGTTCCATATTGTTTCGTTGCCGATGATGCTTTCGCCATGCCCACATATTTATTGAAACCTTATCCGTTTCGTAATCAACCTGCGCCAAATCGTATTTTCAACTATCGTTTGAGTAGAGCACGAAGAATAGTTGAAAACGCTTTTGGAATCATAGTCAACCGTTTTAAGGTTCTCAGAAAACCAATGAATCTCAATCCTGATCGAGTAAAAGATGTAGTAATGGCCATCTGTACACTTCACAACTTCTTGCGTTCGGAAAAAGATTCAAATTATTTAAACAATAGCGCAGTTGACTCAGAACATCCAGAAAGTTATGACATAATACAAGGGAGCTGGCGTTTAGAGAACAATTTGGAAAACTCATTTTACTCTCTTGAAAATGGAAAAAACCACAACTACAGTGTTTCTCAAAAGGATGTAAGAGATGAATTCAAAGAGTACTTTATGACCCCGATTGGTGAAGTTTCGTGGCACTACAAACATATTGCATAACTAGCTGGTTAGGTTACTACACAAAAGAAAAATAACTTACCAAATTTGACTGACTGGACGATGCACTGACGGATGGAATCAAAAATTGTAGAGCCTTGAAATAGGGCCAATTGCTGGTGTAAGCCTCATCAGTTCCGGCTCCACTTTTTTTTCTCTTTGTTTTGTTTAGTTCTTGAGTCACCTATGTATACAAGTACGAGAATGATACAAACTTTAAACAAGCATTATTAATAAAAAGTATAATTATCATACCTGGTTTCTCAAATTGTGAATTTTTCTTTTTATTTCTGTTTCGGTACATGAAAATTCTGTACTTAGTTTCTTTATTGCTTTATTTTTTTTGTTTCTATCCCGATATTCAGGAAGGAATGTATTCCAAAGAATTTCTTCGGATTCATACCTCTCTATCAATTTTTTAACATTTTCAGCGTTCCAAATTGATGCCATACTCGCAGCCAACTGCTCTCAGAATACGAACACTGTTTGAATTGTGCGAGTTGCTCTCCGAGAGTTAGCACAACATGTGTCCACTTATATACAAACAACTCTCAAGAAGTCGAAAAGTTGAGAGTAGTAAACAAATCTCTGCGAGCTACTCTCGCGACCGTGTCCACTTGCGAAACTGCTCTCGAGAGTGGCCTGAGAGCTACTCGCAGTAGTTTTACTCTCAAATGGACACGCACCTTAAGGGTTGGATTGACGTAGTTACTTCATTGTGTCTCGTGTCACGGAAGCGAAAACATGTCTCGCGCCAGCGGAAAATTGAAGGACGATGAAGACCGAGCATTTGTATCGGAATTAATTGAAACGTATCGGTCATTACCGAGTTTATGGGATGTCAAAGGGAAAGATTATAGCGACCGAAACAAAAAAATGCAACAATTTTTACTGCAAAAGTCTAAAGAAAAGTATCCTGATGCACAAAAAGCGGATGTCACCAGAAAAATAAATACGTTTTTTATAATCGTCCTGTGCAGATATTTTCAATTCATTCAAAAGCTTTTCATGTGTGAACTGATTTCTTTTTTTTAAACACTTCTTCACCCAATTCTCGTTTTTTCTCGACTTTTTTTTCTTTTTCCTCTTTATGCAATGTGCAAGAGCAATATATGCAATACAAACTCACAAAAACTAAAAATTTCACGCCAATCGATTGAACTGTGTAAGGGGTAGCGTCAATCCACACATACACGATGCATGATGTCAATCGATGGATCGAGTAAGGGCCGCTTTAGACTGAGCATAGCATATGGTACAGTTGCCTTTTTGTTTTATGCGACCAGTCTTATCGCGTTCTTCTTGTGGAGACTGGTGACTGGAAGCTGAAAGTTCAACTCCTACACTCTGCTCTAGCATCGCTTCTGTACACTTCGTAGTGTTGAAGTTGCGGTATATATATGTGGGGATTTCGTTCGAGTCCTTATAGATGACATAGCAAGGTTTTTTCCGAGATCCTGCAAATTTTTGCGCCGCACACATGTAGAAGTCGAAAGTTCCGGATTATTAATTTTGTATATTACATGTGCTGCTAGTACAGCAAGGTCTAATATGTTATAAAAAAAAGCTTTCTGCCACCTTTAAGTTCGACTTTTTGTGGAGTATTCGCCAAGCATTTTGTCCATAGTATCAACTCCGCCTTTAGTCGAATTGTAATAGCTTATAATGTCTGGCTTATTTTTCAAACCAACAGTTGTTCTACTGAAGTGAATTGTTGACAATAAAATCACGGCTTTTTTCTTTTTTGGCAAATAGGAACACAATGTTACATTTTCGTAGAACCCAAATTCACTAGATAAGACAGCACGGTCTTTCGATGCTTGAAACTGCGTTGGTATAAACGGCTTATTTTTTTTTTAGGGATCCAACTAGTCTCAAATTCCATCGCATGAGTTTTTTGGCCAGCTCAAGTGACGTGAAGAAATTATCCGTCGTAACTGTTCGCCCAGTGCTTTTATGGGATAGCACTAGCTGACTTACAACTTGCTCCTCTTGGTTTGTCGCTCGAGACTGATCTAGTTCTTTGCCTGTGTAGATAATAACTTGTAATGGATATGCAGTTTTTGCATCGCATAACCACCAGATTTTAATACCGTACTTAGCCGGTTTCGACGGTATATATTGCGTAAATTTAGTCCTACCACGAAAAGGAAAGAGCTGCTCGTCAACGGTAAGTGCCTCATACGCCATAAAATATTTACGCAAATTTCCGTTAAGCATTTGAAATAAGTCTCTTATTGGTGCGGCCTTAGCATTTATCATACGTACTTCACGAGTGCCTTCGTTGTCAAACCGATGCTCCAAAATCTGCATAGACCCATACTTGCCCTTTATAAAGGATTTGAAAAGGTTTTCCTTAGGTCTTTGGTATGCTCGCAATTTGATCGGGATACGCCTGCGGTTTTCAGTATTCCTAGATATCACAGTTGCACGTTAGCTACCTAATTTGTTATCTAGCTAACGCCATAACTAAGTAACTAACGTCGTTAAATTAGCTGCGCTAAAAATGCAATCGATTTGGTGGTTAGCTATCATAATGGCAACTAATTTTAGCTATTAGCTATTAGTTGCAGGTTGTGTAACTAAGCTCGTTAGGTTGCCAAAGTTAGTTGCGGATGACAGCTAAAAGTTGGTTAGCTTTTTAGCTGTAGCTTTTTAGCTGTCTAGGTAATAACTTATAACTAAATCAAAATGTTTTATTTTGCTATAATGGTGATAATTTATTGGGATTTATTATGCATATTGCGTTTAAAATAAAAATTCATTGAATATCCCTTTTATTTTACATCAGGTTATTTGACAACGAGGTCCTTGGAGCACAATAAAGGTCCTTTAAACCCGAAAAAATTTTATTTTCCCAAAATGTCTTTAGGAACAACACGCTATATCTGTGATTATTGTTATTTCACTAAGAGGTCCTTGGAACAAACAAAAAGGTCCTTGAAAATCGAAAAAGCTATATTATTCCAAAATATCATTTGAGCCCACACGGTATATCTGTGCTCAGTGTTATTTGACTAAGAGGTCCTTGCAACAACAAAAAAGTCCTTAAAACTTGAAAAGAGGATATTTTTCCAAAATATCATTTGAATCCACACGGTATATCTGTGTTAAATGTTATTTGACTATGGGGTCCTTGCAACAACAAAAAAGGTCCTTAAAACTTGAAAAAAAGATATTTTTCTAAAATATCATTTGAATCCACACGGTATATCTGTGTTAAATGTTATTTGACTATGAGGTCCTTGCAACAACAAAAAAGGTCCTTAAAACTTGAAAAAAGGATATTTTTCCAAAATATCATTTGAATCCACACGGTATATCTGTGTTAAATGTTATTTGACTATGAGGTCCTTGCAACAACAAAAAAGGTCCTTAAAACTTGAAAAAAGGATATTTTTCCAAAATGTTTGTTGTTTCTAGGACCCCTTATTCAAATAACATTGAACTAATGTATACCGTGCCGTTTCTAAAGACATTTTGGAAAAATATCCTTTTTTCGACTTTTAAGGACCTTGTTGTTGTTCCAAAGAACTCTTAATCAAATAACATTGAACGCAGATATACATTGTGGATTCAAATGATATTTGGAAAAATATCCTTTTTTCAAGTTTTAAGGACCTTCTTTGTTGTTGGAAGGACCTCTTAGTCAAATTACACTGAACACAGACATACCGTGCAGGTGGCAATGGTGCGATGGTAGTGTATTCACTAAAGTGATTGGCAGGTCGTGCGTTCGAATCCCGACCAGGGCCATGATTTTTATAAATTGAATACACACAACAAAAACTGATCTCCCTAAAGCAATTTAGGCGCCACCTGTTGAGAAAAAAAAATCCCATCGCACCAAAACTTCTTTCCTATCCTTCTATTCTTTCAGTAAGTAGCACCCAAAAATAGGCAATGAATTGCTGGGAGCTACTTGCGCAACAAACTAAATGCCTGCGCTGTGGTTTTACCATTATAAGGGTACTGTGTCACTACAGAAAAAAGAAATCCCTTTAGCGCACGCAAATTATAAAAAAAAAAAAAAAAAAAAAAAAAAAAATACCGTGTGGGCTCAAATGATATTTTGGAATAATATCCCTTTTTCGATTTTCAATGACCTTTTTTGTTTATTACAAGGACCTCTTAGTCAAATAACATTGAACACAGATACAAGGCGCGGTTTTCTTGGAGTTTTTGAAAAAAAAATTTCGTTTAAGGACCTTATTTGGTGCTCCAAGGACCTCTTGGTAAATAACCTTATGACAACTAAAAGTGGCATTCTTCAATCGGCCATCGGTTACCTCTTACCTTCAACTGATGTACAACAAACTTCAAGCTATACAACCTCAATTATTCAAAACTTATCGAAGACAAATCTACTTCCACACTATTTTTCCCCGTGTTTCGTAAGGACATAATAATCTCTAAAATTAAACATAATTAAAACTAGAAAATGTATAACGAAATAAAAGAATCGCTCCTGTTCCTGTAAGCCTTTTCGGATTAAATTTGTAACGATCCGCGGCCTCTCAAATGCTACACCAGTTGGGGGAAACATCTATGAACCAGTGACAACGACAGCAAAAAGTGCTGTTCATAAATGTAACAACTGCCATTAAGCGAACACACCCGTAGGACTAGGTAAAATCGAGGCTGAACGCGTTCACTCGGAAATGGTCCAAACGTCATCTCTAAAATATTAGCCGACGAAGTCAACGTCACACCATCTAATTTGTCGGCGGCCATTCCTTTTTCGACGGCCAAACCGCCTAATTCGCAGCCAGAAAATTTCCGACCAACCAAGGACGACATAACGTGAGGAAGAATAAATCCCTGCCCAGCAGACCCATCCGTGGAGGATGCACGGATAGTCCCACCCAATCCATTGGGACTAATACACGCCACGTTACACCGTGGAAGCGAACGTGCGAAGGAAATTTCGTGGACAGCATTCCCCACGCCTTCGCATCAGAAAGGATCTCCAGCTTACCCGGACGAAGAGCTCGACTCGCGCTCATTCGCCCTCCTGCTAGGACATAGGGTAAGTCTGCAAACGATTTTGGGAATACAGCCCGGATTAAACTTTGTTCGACAGCAGTCTCTTTCCGCCGCGACGGACGAAAACCGGTCGGGGCGCGACGATCCATGCGTAGAAATCGCGCATCCCGGTCGCACAAGCCCACCGATTGCACCACTTCACCATCAGGCTGGAAATCTCCGTCCCACGAGGAAGGGAATCAGTCCAAAAGAAACCCAAAAGGTATGTGCCGTCCACATTGGCACCGGAGATCGTGTGCATGAATGATAGTTTCCGCAGACGCGTGTACTAATCGTAGATTATTCCCAAATAGGTTCGGCAGAACCGATCTAGAACGTAGCGGCCACGTCCACCCCAAACGCAAGCAACCATAAGCGGGAGGAAAGGGGGGGGGGGGGGGGCGAGCCGAGTCGACGGCGCGACCACAGATAACCTCTAAACACGAGGCCCTACTCATCATAGAGACCTCCAGTGTCTCCATCAGACCGCAATCGCTACACTTTTACCGCCATAGCGGCATGGACAGGCCTAGTCGCAAGAGACTATACACATGCCCAGCAGCCGCCGCCGCATGCAGACCCTCGGTAACCAGCACGGTTGACCTGAGGAGCACAAGCAGGAGTCACCAGCGACTCGAGGCAGCGAAGCAAATCTTCATCAGCTCCCGCACACGTCGTGTAGTTTAGTTTTCCTTTATAAATTTTTCTTTATATACATAAGTACACATATAGTTAGTTTATAAACCACCCCCTCTGGGAAGTCATGCAGTGCAAGTGCTTCGTTCAGTAACTTTTTTTTGTGCGAATAATCGGCCTCGGAGGCTAAGTGGTACCGGGCCACTTTAATCAGCGCAGAGAATCCCTTAAGGAAAAAGGAAAGCGCTCTTTCCATATAACACCTCACCACGCTTTCAAGTTATGGTAAAGTTAATCGGCATTAGAGTTAGACGACGGCGTATTGAAGGACAATTTGAGACATAAGTTGATCGGATTACGTGTGGGTGGTATCTTTTGTACTGCATTAATCATCCGCCGACTACATCGGGCGAAACAATACGGCGATCATTAGAAAACCCAACATGCGTTCGGGATGCGAGAATCCCTATCTTTGTTATTGCTCGGTAGATACTCACCGCGAGAGATTGCATATTGTTCGCGTAAATTGAATTTTCCGTTCGAGGCGTCCGTAACGCGTTTTAGAGTATTTATATATATGTAATTAGTATGCCTTTATCAATTTTTTTCAACAGGAACGTCGGCAGTGTGCACATTAGCTGGGAGTTTCTCATGTAAGTACCAAACTATGGTTCATTCACCCTTATCGATATACATATACACATACATATATTTAATTACACTATATTGTCTTGTACTCGGGTTCGCAATTTTCATTTTACGATTCGGGTTTACGATTTACGTATGTATTTGCCATTCGTGTAAAGGCAATCGTGCCACTTTAGCTCTTCAGCTGTGAAGGGTCAATATTTTCGGGATATCGATAGTTTTTTTTTGGATTTTATAGTGGGGCATTCTTTTGCGTATCACTTACATACGCCAACTCGTCTGTGCTGCACTTTTAATTGTCTGTGTGTTTAATTTTGTTTTTTTTTGTTTTTACTATATGCCCTCCTACAATGAAGGCAAGTAGCACAATACCCCCTTCGGGATAGGGGTCAGAATTTACCCGAGGTAGGCATACCGGTCGTAAGAGGCGACTAAAATCCACCCTTCGGGATAGGGATCAGAATTTACCCGAGGTAGGCATGCCGGTCGTAAGAGGCGACCAAAATCCACCCTCAGTATACCGAGTGCATAGAGTATACAAAAAATGCAATGATTAAAACAAAAAGATATAATACCCCAGGTGGCAGCCCAGTTCTACTGGAAAATCAACACTCTTCGGAGGCAGGCTCTACGGATTCTGGGGAGAGCCATTTATTGCAATCATCCGACCCTTTTAAAAATAGTAAAAGGGTAACTAGATCACCACCAACGGGATCTGTGCCAGAAGCAAAAACTAATCGAAGTCCTACGACGCCAAAAGATTTTGGACGCCTTTCGAGGGACTCAACGAAATGCAAAAGCTTCGAGGACGAAAACAAGGAACTCCGCACTAAGCTTAACCAAATTGAACAGCTTTACCAAGAGCTAAAAAAAGAGCTAGATCAGCTGAAAGCTGAGAACAAAGCACTTGTTGAATCTCAACCTAAAAAACAGCCAGAAGCCAAATCATACCGCTCAGCTAGCCGCGATTATCATACAGACGAAGAAGAGCTAGGGCGCGAAACGGATTGGATCACTAAGAGGAGACCGAACAAAAAACGGAAAGCCGGCTCCTCACCAGAAGTCGTTGTGCTAAAAGATAGACAACCCAAAAAGGCAAATGCCAACGAAATAGAAACGCTAAGGAAAAAACCTCAAAATAAGGTATACCTTCCACCTCCAATTAACGTTGTCGGAGTTTCAGACTACAGCAAGCTAAGTAGCCTTCTTAAGGAAATAGCAAAGTGCACATTCAAAGTAACATCTCTGAATAATAATGTGTGGAAAATAAATGTAAGCGATCCTGAGAGCTATCGCGCAGTTTCTCAAAAACTGAATACTGAGAAGGTACAATGGTACACTTATGAAAACAAGTCTGAAAGGCCACACCGAGTTGTAGCTAGAGGGCTCCACTCTTCGTGCCGCAAAGAAGATGTTTTGCAAGATCTTAAAACTAAAGGTTTCAAAATTATCGACGCGGTTAATATACTTAAAAAAGAAAAGCAAAAAACGGAACAAGACGAGGAAATTGTTGTCAAACGCGGACTTCCGCTATTCATGCTTAGTTTCGAAAAGTCTGAAAACATGGAAAAAATATACAACATTAAAACTATCCTAAACATAGTGGTTAAAATTGAACCGATGCGCCAAAGGACTCGTCAGATTCCTCAGTGTAAGCGTTGCCAAGGCTACAATCACACGCACACGTATTGCCAAAAAGTGCCGCGTTGCGTAAAATGTGCCGGTAAACATTTATCGAAGGAATGCGCTCTAAGTAGACAAGACCTACCAACATGCATAAATTGCAATGGAAAACATCCGGCAAATTATCGCGGATGCGAAGTGGCTAAGGAACTTCAAAATAGGCGCGACAAAATAAAGAAAACTACGCTACCAATCGCAAATAAAACCAATAACAAACCTGAAAGGGGCAACAATAAAACCAATGAAGGACGAAAAAAGGCTAAAGAAATGGTCAAAACACAACACCCAAGAGAAGGAAAATTGTTTAGAAAAAAGTCACCGAAAGCTGTTCCACAAACATACGCTGAAGCTGCGTTGCAAGGACGCGAACAAACAAATAAAACATCTGATCCAGTCTCCCAAGTTCTGCAATTCTTGCCAGGCTAGAAGAACAGAGCCAAATTAATAAACGTATGTTTGAAAAACTCGACAAGCTCGAAAATCAATTTCGAAGAACACGTGCAATAATATAAATATGACGGATTTAGTTAAATTAGTGACATGGAATGCGAACGGCCTTCTGCATAAGATGGACGAGCTCGAGATATTCATTCATAAATATGAAATTGATATTTGTTTGATTTCGGAAACTCATCTGACGAAAGAAACCAGCACAAACATTCGAGGATACATTGCCTATCACGCATATCACCCTTCGGAAAGGGCGAGAGGCGGGGCATCCTTGTTGATCAAAAATACCATTGAACACTCAGTCAGTGGAACAATCGAGCTTGACAAACTGCAATTATGCACGGTGAGCGTAAAAATTAAACACATAAAATATGATTTTGCAGCTATCTATTGCCCCCCACGTGCAACGATGGAAAGAAGCGATTTTATAAGTATCTTTGACTCACTTGGACGAAATTTCGTCATCGGAGGTGACTTTAACGCAAAACATACCTTCTGGGGATCGAGATGCATTTCAGTAAAAGGTAGAGTTCTTTACGAAGCCGGTATGGAATTGGGGGTAGACTTTCATTCCTTAGGTAAACCGACATACTGGCCCTCGGATACGGCAAAAACACCAGACCTCATCGATTTCTTCATCACGAAAGGTTTGTCGGGAAACTCTATTGTAGTTGAGGAATGCTTCGATCTTTCTTCTGATCATTCACCGGTCATTTTGACAATTAACGGCTGTCTACGAAAAAAAGAAGGTCCGCCCAGACTAACTAACATGAAAACAAACTGGGAATCCTTTAAAAAATACTGTGAAAGTAAAATCGATCTCAAAGTGTCTCTTCGAACACCCCACGAACTTGAAGACGAAGTCGATCAATTTATTAACGTCATACAAAGCTCAGCCTGGAAAAATACTCCCCATAAACGGAAAATAACCACAAATTGCGAAATAACATATCCCTTGGAAATCACGCAATTGTTAAAGAAGAAAAGGGGAGCGCGCAAAAGATGGCAACAATCTCGCGCTCCACAGGATAAAATCACTCTTAACTACCTTTGTAGTAAACTTAAGAGAGAAATTCGAGACTTTAAAAATCGTCAAATTTCTACATATCTTGGAAGCCTAACTGCGGATAAAAGTACAAATTACTCGCTCTGGAAAGCCATGAAAGGCATTAAAAAACCAAAAACGCAAGCGCCACCCATCAGGAAAATCAATGGAGAATGGGCGAAGAGTGACAAGGAAAAAGCCGAAATATTTGCAAAAAATCAAAAAATCATATAGGCCAATATCTCTCTTACCGATAATGTCGAAGGTATTCGAAAAACTTTTGTTAAAGCGCCTACATCCGATTATCGAACAACGTCGATTAATACCTGACCACCAATTCGGATTCAGGATTAAGCACTCTACAATCGACCAGGTTTACAGAATAACCAATGTAATTGAAAAAGCCCTAGAGGAGAAAAAAATATGTTCTAGTGTTTTTCTCGACGTCTCTCAGGCCTTTGATAAAGTATGGCGTACAGGGTTGAAACATAAGCTAAGACAAGCTTTTCCGAAACAGTTATCTGATATCCTTAGTTGTTACTTATCAGACAGACTCTTTCGTGTAAAACACGGAAATGATTACTCTGAATTTAAAGAAATCGCGGCAGGAGTTCCCCAAGGAAGCGTTCTTGGACCGATCCTATTTCTAATATACACTAGTGATATTCCTCAAGAAGAAGGCACAACAGTAGCCACATTTGCAGACGATACAGCTATATTAGCGGTCAGTAATACCGTTGAATCAGCAACTAATAAACTCCAACGTTCTATTGACAAAATTTGTGATTGGACAAAGACTTGGCGTATTGCTCTCAACGAGGCCAAATCAACGCACGTGAATTTTACTTATAAAAAGGTAGACAACTTACCCATTTTCATTGATTCGGTACGAATTCCGTACGCAAACGAGGCAAAATATTTGGGTATGACACTCGATGCGAAATTAAAATGGAAACCGCACGTCAAGAAGAAACGCGAAGAGCTCGCCATTCGATGTAAACAAATGCACTGGCTGCTTGGTAGATTTTCCCAACTCAGCATGCAGAACAAGCTGCTTTTATACAAGCAAGTACTAAAACCGGTTTGGACATACGGTATACAACTTTGGGGTTGTACCAAATCCAGTAATATCAAAATTTTACAAACTTTTCAAAACAAAGTGCTAAGAAAAATAGTAAATGCACCATGGTTTATCAGAAACACTGATATCCACAGAGACCTAACTATGGCTACCGTCGAAGATGAAATAAAACATTTTGCCTGCAAACAACAGACACGCCTTCACGGTCATTGCAATATCACCATGCTACAAATTCGAGACGATACTAACCTAGTGCGCCGATTACAAAGGATAAAACCATTTGAATTAGCGCAATAAGATGTAACCGCGTGCTTATGGCGGTATTAGCAGGTGTCTCCACTGGGAAGCTGCTTGCCAAACGCGTAATTTACAGTTTAAATAAAACTACTAGATAGGAATAACCTAGTTGTAGTATGCAGGTTTCGAAGGGAGGTGGTTTTTGTTTTCTTATCTTAAGTGAGAAAGAGTCGCATGTACGATTTTCCACCTACCCCTATTATTCGTCCGAGCCTAGTTCTGGTTCCAAGTCTCGTGCTTTTAACCAGGATAGGTAACTCTCAGCTTGCTGAGAGTAACGATAATATTACTATGGCTTGGGAGTAATATTAGAAACTCTATAAAAAAAAAAAAAAAAAAAAAAAAAAAAAAAAAGTAGCACAGTATTCACCCCTAGTGTTTAAGTATCCATAAGCACGTCCTTCAGACCCACTAAGAAGGCGAGCCGTTTGAGGCTGATTCGATTTTTTTGTTGATTTCGGGTTGTAGAGTTTAAGGAACCGATGAAATAGTTTCCCGACTGGAAATTTAATAAAGTATTTTAGAAGTTTAAAGAAGTGAACCTAAGTCGTCCAATGAATTTTCTTTTCTCTTAAAATGGACTTAACGTCCGTTTCCAACTTTGGGGTCATTGCCAGTAGAGCGAGGCGGTGGCCATGGCGTCCGTTAATCGTTTTGTTGTTTTAGCGGCGGGGTGGGCCAGCTCAGGGGAGAAACTACAGCTTCCCCTCCCCCACACTCTCTCCCTCTCTCTCGGATCATCGGGTGTGGTTTTTGTCTGTTGCTCATCCTCTTCGGATACCCTGGTGGTCCAGGGAGTCGCGTATTAAAGTCAAGGTCGGGTCCTCTTCGGGCCGGGGTCTACCGTAAGGTAGACTGGGCTTCTTCGGAGTAAGGTAGAGGTTACCAGCCCGCGTAATCAAGGGCTGACTCCGGTAGAAGCGAGGAAGGATGCATATAGGCATGTAAAAATAATGTAACCCCAGTCCGAGCTCGTAGCAAGTACCCGCTCCCACCGACGAGCTAGCGCGGGATGCTGCCATGCCTAGCTGCGAGTGGTCGGACAACCCCCGCCCCTCTTTCCCATCCGGCCGATCGACAGCGTCCTGGCCGCCTGTAAGCGGGGGCCTGTTGATAGGTTTCGGGGATCGACCTTTCGGTCAAGGTTGGGAAACTACAATTTCTTTTTGGTGGTTTTCCGGCTTCCCGGAATAATTGGTTTCCAGTGGTGGTTTCTCTTTTTATTTTTCTGTGGAAGGAGGGAAGCGACGGGACAGGTGGCTGCCAAGGTGGGGCCAACGTCATGGGATGGGGTGAACCATCCGCCCAGACATCTCGGCTCGGCTAAGTCCGGCCGTAAGATGGCAGCACCTGTAGAGTACGGTCGTATGGGGGTATTTACGTTACAAATTGTTTGAAAAAAAATATTAGTTGTGTTTAATCGATAGCTAAAAAGCTAAAACTAAAGCTAATTATTGTTAGTTACACTCTGGCAACTAATTTTTCACAACTAAACACACTTAGTTACACTTTGCAACTAATAACTATTTTAGGTTCAAAATTTGTGGCAACTACAACTAAAATTATGGTTTAGTTATGTACGTTCAAAGAAACTACAGCTAATTTAGTTGTAGCTTTTTAGCTATTAGTTAAGCTAACTTTTGTGCAACTCTGCTAGATATGCACGCAGGATTATTCGCATTCCACTTGTTATAGGCCCTTCTTGCTTTACGATTTGTTTCTCTAATAGCTGTGTTTTATTATCCATGCGGATCTGGATCTGGATCAATTTAATACGTAAAACAAAAACAACACAGGATCTTGCTATTTATCGGGGTCATTAATCGTGATCCAAAATGTAATTACAAATCTCACTACCTGTTTTTTCGTGGCGTTGCTTATTTAAATTATAGGAAATTATAGGAACACAATAATATTGCCAGACCAAAATATGAAACACTATTAATAATACAAAAAATCAATTAGCATATTTTCATATTCGAATAATTTACCACTGCGACTTTTGAGACGTTTTGCTTCGTAATATAATACACAAAAATTAATGGAAATATTAGCAGTACAATACGGTTAATATGTTGCATATTTGAACAAAACATTTGAACATAGTTTCTGAAAAAAAAAATATTGAGTGCAAAATGTATGTTGATTTGTATTCAAATGGCAACACCCCCGACACAACAAGCGATCATATTGTGACGTCACATTGTACCCTATATTTGCAATATGGCTGAGTGCCAATCGAAACTTGAAATACCTGGTATCGTCTGTTATGTGTTAAAAACAACTGTTGCCACAACTTGCCACTGATGATCCAGATCGTTTTATTATCAGATAGGATCCGTATCAAGATCATTGGGATAATAAAACGCGGCTAATAATTATGTCACTCATTTCGTTAGTGAAAATACATTTGAAAGTTTGCAGTAATGTCAAATTTCAAGTGGATGAATGTGGACCTCCATTTTTCCTTATAACATTATGCGAGAGAAATCGACGAGGGCTATGTTCTTTTCTTTTCCACTCATTGCTGTCCTGTGCAACAAAGCTAAGCATGGGTTCCACATGATTCGGCAAATCACAAGTTTCTTCCTCTTCGTCTTCGTCAGTATCTTCATTTGACTGGAGCTCTGGTGGAATATTTTCCTGTTCAGCGTCGGAATCAATGTTACTATCATGGGCAACAGCTACAGCTCCACCATCTTCCTCAGATTCAGAAACATCTCCATGATCCGACTCTTCTAAATCCTCAGTATATAAAATATCTTCAAGCACTTGCCGCAAGTGCGCTTCTTTCTCCTCAACGGCCATCCTGTGATAATTTCTAGAAAATATTGGTCTGTTTTCTGCCATATCTGAAACAATCATGATCTCTATAAAAAAACAACTAACATTTATGTGACTCAACAGTATGTGTGCAAAGCGCCAAGAAATTGCAAATGTTCTCAGTACGTTTACAATAGACATGGTAACGGTAAACTACAGAACAATAACTGTCTAGACAGAAGGCAGTACAACAATTAGCATGAACAAACAGGCTGCATACCCGGGTATGAACGTATGGTTAGTGCGGTGTACATTTGAAAAACTTGGAATTCATGTTCCCTGAATGGCAATAACATCGAAGCAGTAAACGTATTTAAATACCTTGGTTTTCTGCTAACATTTATAGTCCGAACATCAATCCACATATTAGCTGTGTTTTATTATCCAAGCGGATCTGGATCTGGATCAATTTAATACGTAAAACAAAAACAACATAGGATCTTGCTATTTATCGGGATCATTAGCTATGTTTTATTATCCATGCGGATCTGGATCTGGATCAATTTAATACGTAAAACAAAAACAACACAGGATCTTGCTATTTATCGGGATCATTAATCGTGATCCAAAATGTAATTACAAAACTCACTACCTATTTTTTCGTGGCGTTGCTTATTTAAATTATAGGAAATTATAGGAACACAATAATATTGCCAGACCAAAATATGAAACACTATTAATAACACAAAAAATCAATTAGCATATTTTAATATTCCAATAATTTACCACTGCGACTTTTGAGACGTTTTGCCTTGTTAAAATAATACACAAAAATTAATGGAAATATTAGCAGTGCAATACTGTTCATATGTTGCATATTTGAACATAACATTTGAACATAGTTTCTGGAAAAAAAATATTGAGTGCAAAATGTATGTTGATTTGTATTCAAATGGCAACACCCCCGACACAACAAGCGATCATATTGTGACGTCACATTGTACCGTATATTTGCAATATGGCTGAGTGCCAATCGAAACTTGAAATACCTGGTATCGTCTGTTATGTGTTAAAAACAACTGTTGCCACAACTTGCCACTGATGATCCAGATCGTTTTATTATCAGATCGGATCCGTATCAAGATCATTGGGATAATAAAACGCGGCTATTAAAGAAAAAAACACTACAGCTAAAGTGGCAATTAATACTCTTTGGTCTCATTTCTTTTCAAGATGTTATGTCGTTCCTGCTTCGAAGTTTAAAGTGTTCGATGCTACCACTAACAGCTGTCTTTGCTACGCAAAAATGCCTGGCCTTTAAAACGGAGGTTGGGTCTTCATTTTCTCGAGGGGACTGCGAATCGAAGATCCTCTTAGCTGGAGCATTATTTTCCATTTGTTCAATGTGGCCAAGCCAATGTACTCGACATGATTTAGCTTTTTGGACTACATCCACATCTTGGTACAGCTGATAGAGTTCGCGGTTGTACCTTCTTCTCCATTCGGCCGCCCCGCACACAGGACCAAATATCCGACGGAGTATTTTTCTTTCAAAAGAACTCAATATTAGCTCCCAGTTTCTACTTATCGTCCAGCACTAGGGACCATAAAGCAGGACTTTTAGGATTAAGGTTCGATAGAGCATGCATTTTGTCCTTCGAGTGAGGAGTTTTGAAGACATTTGTTTCGCTAAACCGAAGGAGCAGCGGTTTCCCAAAGCTAATTCTCCGCCGGATCTCCACTTAGGTGTCATTCGTGGAGTTGACCTTTACTCCTAGGTAGATGAACTCATTAACTAATAACTGCCTCAAAGGTATTGCTATCAACAGCGACGTCTTGTCCAGAGTATATCCATTAATGAATATACTCTGAGGGACACTCTCTCTACATATGCATTTGCTACTACCACAAAGCAAAATGCAGAAAAAATCGTACAATAAGTGGAAGCAGGTCGAAAGAATACTTTTTACCTGAATACAACGACTGCTTGAGAAGAAAAGGGTACACATAACACATTTACCTGAAATATTTCAAAATACTACATGGGGCTTGCTGTGTACGACGAACGATTGTGGGTTTTTTCATAAAGCATTTTTAAAGGCGTCCCGGAATGACTGTCACTATATTAGTATTCTCTCTCAACCATGCACGTATGAATTAATATGATCAAGTAACCAGCTTTGCTTTAGTAGAATTGGTAATATTTGTATTTTTTGCCATTGGTTATTGATTAAATGGCCTTTTCTATATCACGAAATTCAACCCTTTTGCTTTGCTACGACTTCGTTAATAACTATTTTTTACGATTTGAAATTTTATTGCCAGCACTTTTTAGGTAATATATTTCCTAGCAGAAGGTAGAGGGGATTGTTTACATTTTTTTCGCACGTATTTTTAAAGGCGGGCCGGGATTGGATTGTTATCAGTCGTTCATTAACATCAATTGACGAAAGAAAGGGTGTTCCGTGTCAGTGCGTGTGGCAAACAATTAAAAGTAGTGAAATAGTGAAGTTGAAGTGCAAGTTTGCATAGTTTGAAAACTCTAAATAAAATAATGGGAAAACATTATTTTAAATGTTTGACATGTGGGCGAGAGGAGAAAGAAAATGTTGGAGTTAAATATTTCAAAATACCGGATAATAGTGAGAGGTAAGCAATATAAGTTATAGATCGGGCAAGAACGAATATAAATCTGTGTTGTATTTCTTAATTTTTTTTTTTAGAAAAGCGAAGTGGTTGATTGATTGATATTTGGTTAGGGTATATTACACTGCGACCTATTGGTCTATTGTGTCCCCTTGCTTGTGCCTCGGAGAGGTACATGCCCTCGTTCAGAGTCCTCTCTAGATACTTCTTTGTGAAGCGTGTCGAGGTATTGCTCTGATTTATCCTTGTCAGGTCACACTCCTTAGAGCACAGCGTCCAGTCCAGTTTCTTTGATGAATCTGAGAATGAGCTGTGGGTCCATGGTTTGTATGTCCTTGTCTGTTATTTGGTGCCTGCCCAAATGTTTCATCCTTTTGTGGGTCAGTGCCCCACAGGATTCCAGTATATGGTCTGGAGTTTCGGCGGTTTCACTGCAGAATCTGCAGAGCCCGTCCTCCGATATGCCCATTTTCCTCAGGTGCTCCTTGAGTCTGCAGTGCCCCGTGAGGAGGCCTGTTAGGATTCTTAGGTTATTTTTGTTAAGGCCGATACAAACTTTGAATCTCTTTTGGTTGTAATTTCCTAAGAGTTTCTATTTCTTTGCTTGCCTCAGACCTTGGAGGTTGAGAAAGGTTTTGGCCTTTGTTTCTTCCTCCAGTCTCCTGAACTCTTCGCGTATAGTGTGTTCTCCTATCCCGCAGAATGGTTTAGGTCCTATGAAGGGTTGCTCTGCCCCTTTTCTTGCCAGAGAGTCCGCTGCCTCATTGCCCGTAATGCCAACATGGCCAGGCACCCAGCAGATGGAGATTCTGTTATTCTTGCCTAGTCTATTCAGTCCTTGTAGGCATTCCCACACGAGTTTTGACTTGATAACGTAGGCGTCAAGAGCCTTTATAGCTGCTTGGCTGTCAGACATTATTGCTATGTTGCAATTTCTATAGTTTTTCTCGAGGTTGATTCGAACGCACCTGTCTATGGCACATATTTCTGCCTGGAAGATGCTGGTACATTTGCCCATGGATTCGTAGTGCTTAGTTCCCGGCCCAAACACTCCTGCACCAGTTCCCTCCTCAGTCCTCGAGCCGTCCGTATACCACTTTGTTGTGTGGTTGCTCAGTCCATAAGTTATGGATTCGTTGCTCCAGTTCTCCTTATTGCTGAGCTTTATCTGGAAATTCTTCTCGATGTTGAATTTCCTGATGCTGTCGTCCCTAGGTATGCCAAGAAGTGGGAGTTTTTTGAGTAAGTCACCGTGTTCTTTCGAACCGATGCATTTCCCTCTCCCAATTCCCTCCTTTGCCATCCTAAGGATTGTTTTGTCTGCCTCGTTCATCACCATTATGTGTAGAGGAGTCAGTTCCAATAACATCTCCATGGCTGCGGTTGGGCAGCTACGCATTGCTCCGGTAATGCATAGGCACGCCAGTCTTTGCACTTTGCCGAGTGTCTCTCGCGTTGTGACTAAACTGGTTCGTTTCGCCCATGCTACCGCTCCGTATGTGTCTCACGATTGCAGTGTACATCCATCGCAGGATGCTTGGGCTGCATCCCCATGCCTTCCCCGCTAGGCTCCTACATATCATGAGAGCGCGGGTGGCCTTCTTGGATATCTCCTCTGTATGTTTTCGCCAGAGGAGTTTACTATCTAGATGGAGTCCTAGATATTTTACTTCTTTCACTGGTATCAGTTTCGTGCCTGATAGGTTTATGTCCTTAAGTCTTTGAAGTTGTCTTTTCCTTGTGAATGGTACTATCGTTGTTTTCGCCGGATTGATGTTAAGTCCGACATTATGGCACCATTCCTTGGTTACTTTAAGCCCCTTTTGTATGATGTCTCCAAGGGTTTCTTCGAACTTGCCCCTGGCAATCAATACAATGTCATCGGCGTACGCCTGACAGTTGATGCCATGGTTGGTTAATTTTTCCAGCAGTTCGTCTACAACTAGGCTCCACATTAAGGGTGATAGTACCCCTCCTTGTGGACATCCTCTCGTTGTGTTTACTCTGATGGTTCCAGATGGTGTTTGAGTCTCTGCTGATCTAGTGCTCAGCAGCTCACACATCCAGTTGGATACTGTACTGTTAACTCCTTTCCTATCCAGGGATCGTTTGATCGCATCATGTGAGGTGTTGTCAAATGCTCCCTCTATGTCTAGGAAAGCGCACAGTACTATTTGTTTTGCCTCCAGGGCACTTCGAATTATCTCCGTCAGCTGATATAGGGCGGTCTCTGTTGATCTGCCCGCTCTGTATGCATGCTGACGATGATGTAAGGGGGATGTGTTCAGAACATCTTCCCTTAAATAATTGTCTACAGCCTTTTCTGTCATCTTCAGAAGAAATGACGTAAGGCTGATGGGTCTGTACGATTTTGGCTGTGTGGGGTCTTTTTTCCCCGCTTTTGGTATAAACACAACCCTTGCTCGTCTCCATTGCATTGGTATGTGGCCCAAGGCAATACTGCTCCTTGTTATCTTTAGCAGGTGTGGTATTAGTACCCTTTGCCCTTCTTGAAGAAGGGCGGGTATAATTCCGTCCACTCCGGCAGATTTGAAAGGCTGAACGGAATTTATTGCCCATTTCAGCCGTCCCTCAGAACAGATGGTTGATGTTGTTTCCCAGTCTTCCCTCCGAGGTCTGATTGGAGTGGTATTGACTCCTGGCTCAGTACTAGGCGAGCTGCCAGGAAAGTGAGTTTCTAGTAGCAATAGTGCCCTTTGATCCTCTTCTTCCGTGAACTCGCCATCTGGTTTCCTCACAGACATCGGCACCCCTCCTGACTTCGCAAGAGCTTTGTGTAGCCTTGCCGCAGTAGGGGTGCTGGTGATTGTCTCACAGAATTTTCTGAAGCTATTTCTTTTAGCTTTTCTTATTTCCTTATTATATGTAGTAAGGGCCATTTGGTAGCTTTGCCATTCTCCGCTGCGCTTTGCTTTATTAAAAAGCTTCCGCACCTCGGATCTTAATTTTGACAAGTTATTGCTCCACCATGGCGTCTGTTTCCTGTCCCGTTCTCTACTTAGAGGACAGCTTTCTTCGAACGCAGTGATGATGGCGTTTGTTATGCCTTCCACTGCGCTCTCTAGCTCTAGGGGGTGTCCCGGAGCCTTCCTTAGACTAAGGCGCCCCAGTTTGCTGTCTAGAGCAGTTCTATAAGTTTCCCAATTGGTTTTCCTTGGGTTTCTTACTGGATTTCTCGTGATACTTGTGCTGTCCAGGTCGAATACTATTATTCGATGGTCAGACAATGACGGCTCACTAGATACTCTCCAGTTACTAATTAATTTACTTACGCTTGGGCTACCAAGCGTGAGGTCGAGTACTTCCTCCCTGACACTAGTTACAAAAGTGGGGGTATTTCCCACGTTTATAATATCAAGTGACGAACTCATAATAAATTCTAGTAGGTACTCACCCCTGGTGTTGGTGTCGGTGCTCCCCCATATGATGTTGTGGGCATTTGCATCACACCCTATAAGAAGCGACATGCGGAGCTTGTTGCAATGCTCCACCAGTCGCTGCATTTGGGAAGATACAACCGGCTCATCCCCTGCACAGTACGCCGATACGATGACAATGGTGCGGTGACATCCTTCAACATCCAGATGTACCTGAATTGGCACCAGATCTCGTGTCGCGTATTCTGAAAGTAGAATAAATTTATATTTATTATTTATTAGAATGCAAGCTCTCGGTTTCTCGGCCCGAGTGTCCCATATTACCTTTGCATCCTTACTCGCCAATCCTTTGACTTGTCCTTTCAGGATCCATGGCTCCTGGATCAGTACTAGCCCTAGGCTTTGGCAGGTAAACATCCTAGATATAGTCGCCGCGGCGGCTATAGCATGATGAATGTTCACCTGTGCTAGTTTAATTTTTCTGTTGGCGGGGTTCATCGAGCTATTGCTCGCGCGGGGCAATTGCCCCGTCCTCCTTCAGCAACGAATCTTCCTCCTCCTGGGTGATTTCCTGGAAGAGGTCGATGACCGTGTTGTCCATTTCCCACTCAGAGATCGTGCTCTCCGAGACGGAAAGAGACTCCTCGGTCTCCTCAGGAGCCTGCTCCGCCGATTGGACAACGGAAGAAGGTGCTTTAGTCTTCGGAGGAGCAGTATGCTCTACCTCTGACTGCGCGCTCTGCGAGTTCAGATTCGATGCTGGCTGGGCTGTCTGCCCAGAGATCTCGTCCGACCTCTTGAGTCCGCACACCGCAACCCTGCCGAATCGGTAGCTCAGTGATCCTTTTTGGGTTTTTATGGCGTCGAAAGATTCTCGGTCGATGCCAAGAGCCAGTACCTGCCCAGTTCCCTCTTTTCGACAATTGAGAATCCTCCACGCCTGGACGTTAAGTCCCACATTCTGTGCTTCCAGCAGTGCCAAGGAGGTTTTAGCTTCTTGCTCTGCACTGCGTGGAAGGAAGATTGTTATGGAGTAGGACCGTGGTATATCTGTCCCACTGCATGCCATGAGGCGTGTCCCCTTCCATTTCCCCAGCTTTGGGGCTACTGCCTTTAGCCACTCACCTGTCTGCGGAGTCTCGCAGTCAACTAAGAGCATTCCATGTTTGAAATGTATGCCCTGGAATTTGAGCTTATGCTCCCATCCCAAGGCCATTTCCAACACAATGGCGTCTTCAAGTGCCGTGAGGTCTGGGTTGCTGAGGATCTCCTGCGGATATTTCACCGGGAGAACAGCAACCTGCTCAGCAATCGCACCTGTCTCGTGTCTACCGCTAGCCGGGACGGTTTTCACCGCCGTAGCATAGCTTCGACCGACCACGGTGGCGCTCGCTTTTGCAGGCTTTCCCGTGGCCCTCTCGGTGCTTCCATCCACCTTCTGTTTCTTGGCTTTATTTGTTGTGGGGGGGGGGGGGGGGTGATGTTGTTGTTCCCCCTTTTTCCCGTCGCCACTTCTGTACTTCCAGGCTTGGCGCGATGTTCCTCAGCCCTCCTTTTGGCTTCCTCAGGCCCGAAGCCTTTAGTGAGGTAGCGGAGGTACCATTTAGTGCCAGCACCACTAAGTCCCCTTCGTAGTGGGTCATCCCTCGCGCCTGGTTTCCCAGGTGGAGGTAAGGCTGGCTTATGCCTCTTCCTTCCGGTGTTGTTGTCGGGGGGTACAGGGGCTGGTACTTGAGCTATGCTCGTTCCCGCTGCCCTAGTTCCCTCCACCATTACCTCCCCGGACAGGGAGGGGATTAAGATTTGGGTCCTATCCCCACTGCAAGCACCTGTCGGTGCTACCGGGCTTCTTCCCGGGCCTTTTGGCACCCCCGGGGCTTGTCGTGAGGTGACGATGGTTCTTTGACTGGTGCTGGGTTGCACCAGTTTAGAGCCTCCCTCTCGACTCGTTCCGGGTCTATCTTGTGCCAGGCGATCGTCATGGATGTCCTGCTCCATCCGACCAATGGCTTCGTCTGCGGTCTGTCCCCGCACTCTGCTGAGTTTGTTTTTGTTTTTGTTTTTTTGTCTGTTTTGGTTCATGTCCCACGAGTAGCGCGGGAAAGGCGGTCGACCACGCCAGAGCCCCGCATGAGCGTGGTAAGGCCATGGTTACTCTCTGAGGTGGCCCGGTATCAGAGAGGCTCCGCAGAAATACAGCCGGATACCCCTGGCTGCAAACCATCCAATAAGCACGGGTCGCATGACACTGTGGATTAGGGGTGGATGGACGTTAAGTCCTAGTCAGTTCTTGGTTGGCGCTCATCAATCGGCCTGTCTGCCATGGGTGGCCCTTAGACAGCGTAGCCCGTTGAATCTTTGCACCGTAAGCCTCCGCACCGGTACCATCGAATGCAATGATGGTACACACGTCAAGGTGACTGACCATCGCGAGAGGAAGCGAAGTGGTTGAACTGGAAAACACCTTTGCTTTTTTACGTAACCGAGGGGGAAATAACAAGTTGCTGACTTCATTTCAATTTATTTGTTCATTTAAAAGAACTTTTTCGGCAAAGTATATGGAAGATATTACCCATGGAAACTGTGAGCCAACTGCTAACATGGAACTTCCAGACATTGAAGTGCAGATGGAACCACAAAAACAAAATAAGGACAATTTGGTTTACGCTTTCAAAACTGAGCCTGATTATAAAACTGTAAACTTTGGTATTGATAATGCATTCTACTATATCGCAGGTTATATTTTAAAAAAATACCGCCTAAACCACAAGTGTGAGTTAAAATTGAGTCCGCAACTTAACGTTTCCTTCCTTTTTACAGATTTTAAAGAATATGAAGATGAGAAATTGACACGGCCCAATCAACAATTTTTAGACTCGTTAGAGAATCTTGAACAAAAATTTATTTCTTGTTTTCCAAATATGTACTACCTAAATAATTTTGAGGGGAATATTTTTAACTTTTTAAAAAATGAATTTCATTACAATTGTTGCAAAAATCAAAATAAGGAATTTCTAATCAAATTTTACGTGCTAGTACGGGTTTACTTTATTCTAAAACAGTTCAATAAAAATAACAAAAAATGTACCAACAAACAAAAATATTTAAGTGTAGCACACATGTTAATATATATTAGATATAAAATGTTCAATAAGAAATATTCAAATTGATTTTGCTTTTTTTTACGTGACACCCTGTATCACATTTTGAATTAGTTCAACTACTCTTCCATCCCTCTTTTACTAGAGCACTTTTAGTGCCGTCTATTTCTCGTGTATGTGTACTGCAAATTGTAAACTGATAAGAAACACGTGGAGAGTGTCCCTACTCATTAATGCATATACTCTGGTGTCTCTACTCATTAATGAATATACTCTGGTCTTGTCCTAGGCGGTGGACACATGTTTGTTAGTTTATTGATAGTATGTACTTGGTCTTGCTCATTTACTTCAAGACCAACTAATTTCGCCTGTTCTTCAATCGCCGTGAAAGTCTCTAACACGGCACGCTGGGAACGGCCGATGATGTCGATATCGTTTGCGTACCCCAGTAGCTGGACGAATCTATTGAAGATAGTGTCTTCCGTGTTGACACCTGCCCCGCGCACTATTTTCTCCAGAAGAAGATTGAAGAAGTCACATAATAGCGCATCTAATAATAATAATTCGGTAGAGCTCCTTCCAAAATGCACATTACACCGCCTGTTTTCAAGTGCCCGGGATCAAATATTAGGCCATCGCCATGTCGAGCTCCTGACGATGAATGCTATCATATGCGGCTTCAAAGTCATTAAAAAACATAGGGACGGGCTACAGTCCGCTTGGCGAACTGTTGGATACCCTATTCTTATTCATCTCCCTCATAAGTAGGCGTGACAAAAGTCTAAGTATGGTTGAATTGTTAAGAACGCTCTTCATATTTTGTTATATAACATTTAAAGGATTTTATCAAAAAAAAAAAACGCTCCCTAGCTCAAACTTGGGTGTTTCAATAAAGTAGGCGGATTTAAAAAAATTAACACATGAGAATAAAGGGCCCCTAGAGAGTATATATTATAAATTTCAGCTCCCTTGTAAAGAATAAGAGAACGTTTTACAACTGCCAATTTACAACTGGTCTCTGTCCATCGTACTCGCCACCTTGTTGCCTCTGATCCACATTCGTTTCCAGGTCAGCCACGCAAAATGACTCGCACCCTTGACACAGAACAATTGCATAGGAAATGCAACTCGCACCCTTGACACAGTATATGTTACACAGGAAATGCAACATGTGTCATACTAGGCGGCCTCACGCTGCGGTGGGTCAGTATTGCTTTAGGTTTGCAATATGACACCGCAGTTTGTGGTGTTGTCTTTATTCTCTGTTCGTTGTTTGACACCATTCGATAGGCACTCGATTGTTTAACAATGCAATTCTATGAATCACATGAAACATTTGGAGTTTTAGGGCACAATCGATTATGTCATGTGTCATGTGTCTGATATCCAAGGCGTGTGTGTGGTCTCTGTTTTGAGGGCACAACACCCTAGCTCAAACTTTGAATTTAAAAAAAAATAAAAAATAATTGTGGACGTGTCAGTGGGTGGATTTTGAAAATATTTACACATGAGCATAAAGGGCCCATAGAGAGTATATAATATAAATTTCAGCTCCCTAGCTCAAACTTTGGATTTTCAAAAAAATTGTTATATTTATTTGTGGGCGGATTTTGAATTTTTTTTATCCCGAGCAGTTTTAGGAGGCATAGATCATATATACAAAATTTCAGCTTCCTAGCTCAAAATTCGATTTTTTCCAAAATTTTGTTTTTTTGAGTTTTTTGAGCGTGTCTGTGGGCGGATTTCAATAATTCTTAAACTTGATTATTTCGGGACGCTATAGAGCATATCGTTAAAATTTCAGCTCTCTAGGTCCAGTTTAAAGGCTTAATTTTTGCCGACAGACGGACGAACGGACATGGCTAGATCGACATTACTATCGATGCTGATCATAAATATAGTAAATTTTAGGGGTCTACGGGCAATATAAAGGTATGTTACAAACTATGCGTCAAAATTAATATACCCTTAGAATAGGGTATAAAAATGGGGAGTCTCGACTTGAAACTCGTCGGTCTTTTCCAGGATTTGCCTCAGTATGAAAATTAGGTCTATTGTCGATCTGATAGTTCTTGCAAGACATAAGATAGCCTTTGTAGTCGATGGGGCATATGGAACTGATAGTCCTGCCATCGGGCATGGTTTCTTCCACCCATACTTGGTTGATCTTTTGGTCCATTCGCCCAATCAGAACATCACCTCCGTATTTGAAAAGCTCCGCTGGTAAGCCATCAGAGCCGGCGGTCTTATTGTTCTTAAGCTTTCTTAAAGCTAAGACAACCTCTTCTATACTGGGTGGTGAAATCTGTTCTTCATTGGCGGGACGTGGGTTTTCTTTTTGCCCTATCACTCTCTCTCAGTGGCGACGCCTCATATTGTTCAAGTCGTTCATGAACGACTAACATTCACAAGAAGTTATCTCAATTTTTGCGTTCTCTAAACTATACAGGGTGTCCCTTAATTCGTTGGCAATATTTTAGGGCATGATTTATGGGTATATTCTAAGGAAAACATTGTTCTACAGTAAGGGCCTATCTCTAATTATACCCTATTCTAGGGGTATATTAATTTTGACGCATAGTTTGTAACATACCTTAATATTGCCCGTAGACCCCTAAAAGTTACTATATTTATGATCAGCATCGATAGTAATGTCGATCTAGCCATGTCCGTCCGTCCGTCCGTCCGTCCGTCGGCAAAAATTAGGCCTTTAAACTGGACCTAGAGAGCTGAAATTTTAACCATATACTCTCTAGGGTCCCGAAATAATCAAGGTTAAGAATTTTTGAAATCCGCCCACAGACACGCCCACAAACTCAAAAAAACAAAATTTTGGAAAAAATCGAATTTTGAGCTAGAGAGCTGAAATTTTTTATATATGATCTATGGCCCATAAAACTGATTGGGACATAAAATTTTCAAAATCCGCCCACTGACACGCCCACAATTAAATAAAACAAATTTTGGGAAAAATTGAATTTTGAGCTAGAAAGCTGAAATTTTTTATATATGATCTTTGGCCCATAAAACTGCTTGGGACATAAAATTTTCAAAATCCGCCCACTGACACGCCCACAATTAAATAAAACAAATTTTGGGAAAAATTGAATTTTGAGCTAGAAAGCTGAAATTTTTTATATATCATCTTTGGCCCATAAAACTGCTTGGGACATAAAATTTTCAAAATCCGCCCACTGACACGCCCACAATTAAATAAAATATTTTTTTTGAAAAACCAAAATTTGAGCTAGGGAGCTGAAATTTTTAATATATACTCTCTAGGGGCCCTTTATGCTCATGTGTAAATATTTTCAAAATCCGCCCACTGACACGCCCACAATTATTTTTTTTTTATTTTTGAAAGTCCAAGGTTTGAGCTAGGGAGCTGAAATTTATAGTATATACTCTCTAGGTGCCCTTTATGCTCATACCTAATTTTTTTTAAATCCGCCTACTGACACGCCCACAATTAAATAAAACAATTTTATTGAAAAACCAAAGTTTGAGCTAGGGAGCGTTTTTATTTACAAAAGCTTAGTTTTTTCGATAAAATCCTTTAAATTTTTGTCACGCCCACTTATGAGATATAGGAATAAGAATAGGGTATCCAACAGTTCGCCCAAGCGGACTGTAGCCCGCCCCTATGTTTTTTATATCATTTATTGAGGATTTAACGAAAACGCTTACTTGGGTGTACCCTGACCCATGTTAACGGTAATTGCGCTGTTAGTACTAATGATAGAAATTTCGTTTAGGCCTCTAGTTTTAGAAGAAATATTAGCCTTTGTAATTGCATTTAAATAAATTTTATATCTTAACTCAGCCTTAAGATATCCAATTTTTAACCTGTTCCATTTTTCCTGCCCATGCTAATTTTTTGACTTTCGGTTCAATTTTCTCCAGAAAATGCGTAATAAACACACCGTTTTAATATTTTTTTGCAGAAAAACCCATAGATTTTGGTAAAAATGGGAAAAAAGGTTTTATTGCTTTAAGTTGCAAAAGTTATGAATGAAAACGATTTTTTCCGGTTTAGGTAATTTTTGTTTTAATGTGTGTACTTTCACAGGAAAAATCCATAGATTTTATGATACTTAGGAAATCCTGCAGCAGGTAAAAAAGGGGTTTCTGATTTTGTACCTATATTTCTAACAACAGTTGACAATAAGAGCGGTTTTCCGTTGGTTTATTTGAGTACCTGTCAGGACTTACCTAAAAAAATGGTATTAAAAGATCTAAAATCAAAATTAATTCATCAGTTTAATCTTAAGCGCCAAGGCAAGCCGTTAGAGTTAGATGATAAGAAAGTTTTTTTTAAAATGTCTTCATTTACAAACGAAGAATACGTAGACATTATTAACGTTTTTGGGCTGTGCAATGGAATTTCAAATAGTGCGCGACAAAGATACCATGAACTTTACCCAAACCGACGACTTTCTAGTAGAAATGTATTTGGAAATACATATCGAAGGCTTCGAGAAACGGGATCAGTTTCAAATACACGACATAACGCGGGAGCTACACAAGTAAGAAGAACTTCGATTGGTCAGAGAATACTTTAAGCTGTTACAAATGAGCCATCATTCTGCATCAGATGCTTAGCTTTGCAATTCAATGTTTCCAGATATAAAATTTCTGATGTCCTGCATGGAGAAAATCTGTAATCGTGCAAAAAATCCTTTTTTTTTTAAATTTTATCTGTTCCATGTTTTCCCAAGTATCATAAAATCTATGGGTTTTTCTACAAACTTCTCGTAAGCTTTTATTTTTATTAGTGTTTGTATTGTATTGTATGTGCAGTGGGGTCATCAGTAGATGACAAGCACTTAGACCTATTGGTCCATTGTACTTCAGCATAGCTGCCCGCTCGCTGGTTATTGGCGATTAGTAAGATTCAGTGAGGGCGAACCTGCCAGTAGCCTTGGCAAAGCGAAGAATATTTGCAAGTTCAATTTCCCCCATCTCATCTTCGTTAACGAATTGTTTGCCTATAGTGGTGAGCCTGGTTCTGGCGAAAGCCGGACATTCACAGATGAAGTGAGATGCCGTTTCATCCGCCTCCATGCAGCACTCACATAGGCCCGAGCTCCTAATGTGAATGGTTTTGAGGTGCTCGTTAAGAGGACTGAAACCTTTGACGAGACCAATCAAGGATCTCAAGTCTTTCCTGTTTAGTCCAAGCAAAAACTTAGCTCTGCTGCTTTTTGGACCGTCCACTAGCTTCTTCGAATACCTGCATGAGACCAGGTCATGCCAGTATTCGGAATGTTGTTGGCGTAGAGCCGAATCCATTTCACGTTTGTGGATGGATGAGCAGCATCCTATGGATGGTTGTGGGCCAATGAAGGCTGTTGAAGAGCCCTTCCTGGCCAGAGCGTCCGCTCTTTCATTACCCTCGATACCTGTGTGCCCTGCCCAGGAACCCAGGGAAGTGATACCGAGTTACATCTTCCCAGACGGTTAAGCCTAACCATGGTTTCCTCAACTATTTTTGAGTTGAGAGAGCCAGCCGAACAGGATTTGATAGCGGCTTGGCTATCTGAGCAGATGTATAAGGTTTGACCCTTAATCCTTCTCCTTAACAGGATATTGGCGGCAGTGGCAATCGCAAAGATTTCTGCCTGAAAAACAGTTGTTTGTCTACCCAAGGCTGCAGATAGATTTATCCGACAGTCTCTAGAGTAGACCCCGGCTCCGGAGATACCGTCAATAAGTGAGCCATCAGTATAGACGATGACATCACCCGGCCTAAAGCCATTCCACCCCTCACTGTTCCATTCCTGCCGTTCAGGAAGGATGACCTGAAAACGGCGCTCAAAGACTTGCTTCATGCACACAGTGTCAAGTGCTCCTCCCCGATGGCCAGGTAGGCTGTCATAGAGAGCTCTGTACCTAGCACCTCTGGCCCCATCGCCGAGATTGACCTGCCGTCCAAGTACTACACACATGCGGTATAGTGATTTTCTGGCCTCACTTTCAGCAAGGAACTGCAAGGGAGGTAAACAGAGCAACACTTCCATAGCAGCAGTGGGAGTTCCTCTCATCGCACCTGTAATGCATAAGCACGCAAGGTGCTGTAGCTTCGACAGTTAACGTTTGAGGATGTGAGCTCTAGCCCACCATACAATCGCACCATACATAAGGTATGGCCTAACAATGCACGTGTAAATCCAGTGAACCAGCCTGGGACTAAGTCCCCAGGTTCTGCTGAACATCCTACGGCACTGCCAGAGAATGTTAGTTGCCTTCGAAATCCTAGCAACCAAACGTTCAGAAAAGTTAAGCTTTGGATCTAGAACAATACCCAGATACTTAACCTTGCTTGATAGCTTTAGTTGAGTGCCCTGGAAGTAAGGCCACCTCACTTGAGGTATTGCCCTTCTACTCGTGAACAGCATCATCTCAGTCTTCGCGGGGTTGACTGACAGAGCTTGCTCGCGGCACCAACTCCCAACACTATTGAGCGCTGTTTCCATCCGCTCACAAAGAGTTGGTAAACTCCTGCCGCTGATAATAATGCACACATCGTCAGCGTACCCAATAACAGGGTGACCTTCCCCATCAAGTCTTCTCAACAAGGAGTCGACCAACAGGTTCCACAATGTAGTGGAAAGTACACCGCCCTGCGCAAAGCCTTTGACAGCGCGCACAGTTCTGACACAGCCGCCAACAGCAGCTGTAACTTCTCTGCTCCTAAGCATTTCCAGGATCCATTCCACAGTTGTAGAATCGACGCCCTTCAGTGTTAAGGCAGACTCAATTCTGCAAAAGGTATGATTGTCAAAGGCACCCTCAATATCCATGAAGACAGCAAGAGCATAGTTCTTGCGGTCGAGCGCCCTACGCACTCTGGCCGTCAGATCCGTTAATGCCGTCTCAGTGGACTTGCCTTTTTGATAGGCGTGTTGGCTATCATGAATACCCAGCGAAGCTGGAATACTCTTAAGCCGTACGTCAATCAGTTTTTCAAGGCCCTTTAGCAGAAATGATCAAAGGCTAATAGTCCTGAAGCTTTTGGGAAGATCATAGGCGGCCTTTCCCGGTTTGGGAATGAAAACCGCCCTAGCTCTTCTCCAGGCTAAATGAATATGTCGCAGAGCAACGCTAGCTCTGTAGATTCTAGTTAGCAGTGTGAGCAAAATCTCGATACCCTTTTGCAAGAGTATGGGGTATATGCCATCAGGTCTAGGAGCTTTGAAAGGAGAAAAGGACAGGATAATAGCTCTCGCCCTCTCTCTCGTAACAATGCTCGCCGCGACCCGCCACTGCTCAGTGGTAGTTCTGCCTTTGTTTGGCCACACGCAACTATCCACGGCTTTGCAGCCAGGAAAGTGGGTGTCCATTAGCAGTTGAAGTGCCTCCTTATTGGAGTTGGTCGAGGTGCCATCAGGCTTCCGAAGGACGTCAAGCCTGGCTCCCGGATCAGCTGAGAGGACTCTCTGCAATCTGGAAACCGCGCTAACATCCTTCAGTTCTCCGCAGAACCTCTGCCAAGATACCTTCTTAGCGCTCTTAATTTGCCTCTTGTACTCCTTCAGCGCATCCGCATGAGAAGACCAATCGGCTGCCAGGTTAGACTTCCTGGCCCTGTTAAACAGCCTCCACACTCTTTTCCTGAGAAGGGATAGCTTAGCGTTCCACCATCGGGTTGGTTTCGCACCGCCAACCTCCTTCTCCGGGCAAGCAGTATGAAAGGCCGTAATAATACCGCTGTGTAGCGTGTCGGTCGCCTTATCCAAGTCATCGCTACTAAGGATCCTGATAGGCAGGGAACCTATCTGACCCCGCAACTCCGTGGAATAGACGTCCCAGTCAGTGCGTCGCACATTCCTGATTTTGCTTCTGATCGGTCGATCTGCACTTAGCTTAAAAATAACATACCGATGATCAGATGCAGTTTCTTCCCTTGAAACCCTCCAGCTCGAAACGATGCCAGATGCAGCAGCGGTTGCTACTGTCACATCAATAACTTGCCGCCTCAGCCGAGTGACAAAGGTTGGCTCATTACCAGTGTTCAGTATATCGAGCTGGCTGGCAGCAAAGAAGTTTAGTAGGGATTCACCCCTGCTATTTGAGTCAGTACTACCCCAAACGCGATGATGCGCGTTCGCGTCCATACCAACGATCAAATGCTTGTTACCTCGTCGGGCATGCTCGACAAGCCTTACCAGTTCCACCGTTGGAGTTGGGGCCAGTGAGTCAAATGGGAGGTACACTGAGGCTAAAATAATCTCAGTAACCAACCCTCCTCGCTTAAGACACATTTTAATAGCTGTACAGTCTCGAGAATTGAACTCAGGCATAAGACTAGCATCTAAGCCCTTTGCTACAAAGATGCACGTGCGAGTATTAACAATCCCAGGCTTTACAAAAATTGCTCCTGGTACACCCGAGATGCCACTTACCGCCCCCTTATACAGATAAGGTTCCTGTATGAGGCACACCTCTGTATGCAGTTTTACAAGACGACGACACAATGTAGGTGAAGCCGCCTTGGAATGTTGCAAGTTAATTTGAAGGACCTCCAGTGATGAGCTAGCCATAGAGCTAATTACCACTGGAAGTTCCAGCCTTCTCTCCCCTCTTTTCTGGCCTGAAGAACAGGCGACCAGTGAGGAAAAAATGCCGGTAAGAGCACTTCCCAAGCATCTTCGCCGAATCGTCATCAACACCAAAAGTATACAGACGGCCATCCTTCATTTTGTTGAAGTGATAGACCCTCCACTTATCGGTGGATAGACCCGGGTTTTGACCCTTGAGAAGATCGATGATTTCCTTAGTCTCCAGATCAGTTTCTGGGACAAAGACCTTCATCTTGGTATATCCCACGCTCAAACGCCGGGCTATTGCCTTCCTTGACTCGCCTCCTTACAGCGTCCTTCAAGGCCTTGTCCAGAATGCAGATGTTTTCCGCAGTATACTTCCTCAGGTGATCACCCGGGAAAACAACCGCCAATCGCAAACCAGACAGGGCCGAGTCCGTGTAGCTCTTCTTTGGAAGGGGGGGGGGGGGGGTCCTGCATCATTGCTGGTGCATGACCTCTTTGTGCCTTTGGATGCTGTACCAGCTACCTTAGGTGACCCCTTAGCCACTCTTGTGTCCGTCACCTTCACAGACTTCTCTGTTTCAGTGACCGTCTCTGAGACATTGGGAGCGGACAGGTCAGACGCAGTAGGTACGGGGCCAACAAGTTTGGGGTCGGCATTTACTGCAACCCTACTCTCCGAGTCCACCATTCCTCCTCGCTTCTTCCTCTTACCACTCTTCCGTTTCTTTCGCTTCCTACAGCCTGATTCCTTGGTGGTTTCAACGCTAACCGATTCGCAGAGCTCATCAGTCGCGGAATCCTCCGTGGAGCAGCCGGAAGGAGCCTTCTCACATTCCTCAAGAGAGAGCTTCTTCAGCTTTTTCCTGAGGGCCGCCTGCTTCCTGGAAGGGCTGCAGAGGGGAGCATCGCTGGACGTGCTGGACAGGAAATCACGTGCTCGCTTCGTCAGGTTCTCCGCCCCCGCGTCATTCACAGGAGTAGTAGCGGCGTGATTTTTGGGCAGGGAAGCCCGCTCAGAAGGACTCAAGGACACATTTGTAGCGTCCGAGCTCCTCTTAGCAGACTCCCTACAGAGTTCGCTCTTACCAGCAGTCGCATCCTTGTGCCGGCCAGGATCGGCCAGTACGCTGGGTGCATCCGCCAGCTTGAGCTCCGAGCTTAGTCTCGTATCAGCGCTTACCGCCGGAGTAGAATTCGTCTTGTCCTGTCTTGTGGCCTGTTGCGTCAGTTTGTTCAGTTCTCGTTGCTTGTTCCATTTCTTGTTCCGTTTCGTTCGTGATGTCGTGTTTGTCGTGTTTGTCATGTTACTTGTGTAAGGCGCTGGCGACTTATCGCCCCCAATAGCTGGAGGCGCCAAGCCCGTGCCGGTAGCCGCGGTCTCTACCGACTTTGAGCGGATATCCCCACTCGAATTTGTTCCTTTTCTGTTGTGTCGTTCATGTTTGTTGTTGTTGCTTTTTTAGCCTAGTTTTTCATCTAGGGGTCAGGATTTTACTAGGGATAGGGTGGAGTTCCCCCCCGTTACCCTAAACCCTCCTCCTTTATCCGGGCTTGGGACCGGCATAGAAATCTAGGGCGGAGTTCTGCTTCCACATATTGTACGATTTTTTCTGCATTTTACTTTGTGGTAGTAGCAAATGCATATGTAGAGCGAGTGTCCCTAGTCATTAACGGATATACTCTGCTGTAGGGGCCCTTATACGGTCAATCGAATGACATCAATCACTAGCCTGTGTTTGTGAAAATGTGTCTGTATGAGTCACACACATTTGGTGAAGTCTGATTGACGAAAATCAAAGCAATTTTGATTTTGCATGATGAACGTCATGCCGATTGATACGTGTAAGGGTTGGATTGACGTAATTACTTCATTGTGTTTTGTGCCGCGGAAGCGAAAAAATGTGCGGAAATTGAAGGACGATGAAGACCGAGCATTTATATCGGAATTAATTGAAACGTATCGGTTATCACCGAGTTTATGGGATATCAAAGGGAAAGATTATAGCGACCGAAACAAAAAAATGCAACAATATGAAGTTTTACTGCAAAAGTATAAAGAAAAGTATCCTGATGCACAAAAAGCGGATGTCACCAGAAAAATAAATACGTTGAGAACTAATTTTCAGCGCGAGCTAAAACATTTAAATGAATGAAACAAAAGCGGATCCGGTGTTGATAATTTCAGTGAACCAACTCTTTGGTATTTTAATGAAATTAGTTTCATTAAAGACAGCGAATCTCCATGTTCATCTCGCAGTACAATTCAAGAATATATTGCAAGAGCAATATATGCAATACAATCATCCGTTTCACTCATCGCACATCCGTACACCACGAAAACTCACAAAAACTAAAAATTTCACTTCAATCGATTGAACTGTGTAAGGGGTAGCGTCAATCCACACATACACGATGCATGATGTCGACCGATTGACCGTGTAAGGGCCCCTTAAGATAGAGATAAAAGAGGAAGACTGTTTTTTTTCGCAAAAGACAAACATTAATTCGTCATATATTTTTATTAAAAATTAAATAGGAACTACATGTGTGTTGCTACCTACATACCCTACATGTGTGTTACGCTGAAATATTTTTGCTTCTTGTTCGCGTAAAACCGCGAAGGTATTTACCAGACTATCTTGACTGAGGTTTCTTATCTTAACCTTTCCTTTGACAACTTCATCCGTTGAAAGATCATTTTCCACCCTTAAAAGAATCAAAACTTATCTTAGAACAACAATGGGGCAAAACCGGTAGACAAATCTTTCTTTTAATTTATATACATATTTTATTATATTATAATATAATAAAATAAACAATATTTTTTTCTTTTTTTTAAGTGTTTTTTTGTTGAATAAAAAAATAGACTTAAGACACGTTTATTTATAGAAAATGTAAGAAGAATATTTTTAAAAAAAGTCGAGAAGAATTAGAGTAGGAGCGCATATCCGATTTCAATCGCAAGACTGCTTAGTCGCCAAAAATGTAACACACACATTTCAATGTGAATGCGCGCACATAACATCTATAAATCGCAGCGTTTATTATCCCGCGATTTGTTCCATTATAAGCGCGACGCGATTGTCGCCAAAATAAATGCCTCATATCAACTTCAAGCAATATACACACACTTGCGATTTAAATCGTTGCGATTAAAAAATCGTTGTCGCAACAAGATGTTGGTAAGCACGCACTTGCAGTTTTCTGTCGCATCATAATTTAGTCGCAAAATATGACTCCCTTGGTTTTATACATGAATGCACACATATGCAACTCAATAATCGCAGCGATTAAAAAAATGCAGCAAGCTCCATTTTTAGAAACGATTTTTTTGCCGCAAATTAAAATGGCACATATGGATTGGCATGAATCTTATCACAGTTGCGACTTCGAATAGAAGTCTTGTTAGTATAAAAATGGATTTCACGGCGAATTGTTGCATTGTAGCTCTGTAACAAACAACAAACTGGTCGCAAGTCGCAAGTGCGCGCGAGTTCATGATCACCTATATGATACAGTTTATTTTGCGATAGAACAATCGTCAAAAATCTGCCGTTTGTTAGCCGTAGCGGATATTTGGTCGCATGTGTGTGTATTGACATTAAAAGTAGTATGTTCTATTTTTTTGCGGCTAAATAATCATGCGACAGAAGACCTCATGCATGCGTGCATGGTAATTTTTTTTTGTGACTACGATTTTTCTATCGCTGCGACAAAAAATCGCATATGCGCTCCTAGCCTTAGTCTTGAATTTAAGTAAAATAATGAAGGTACTTGTTGGGAGAAAACATCTTGGAAAGGTCGACAATTCAAATCCGGCGCCTAAATTCGACCATTCGCCAAATTTTATTGTATTTTTTGCGGTCACTAATAAATTATCTCTCCACATGTTTTGTATTAAAACCGCTTATTGACAATTGTATAAAAGCCGAAGTATAATAAAGCTTTCGCATTAGTCTAAAAACCATCAGTGGTCGAAACAACTTCTTTTTATTTAAAATCGTTTCGCTCAGTTTCGTTGTCGTTTTTTACTCCGATTATAGTTCGAAAAATCCAACGTCAATCTTCTTTAAATAAAAATAGAGGTTGATAGTTGGCGGTCGGTAAAAACCTACGGCCGTACAGTACTTATCAATTGCTTGTTTATTAAAAAGTAATTTATATTTTTTTTTAAGTGATGAAGAATTGGTTTTTGTTTTATAAATAAAATCTAAATGTAAAAAACATTTTGTTCTTTTAGCCTGAAAAATTCGTATTGTTGAATAAACTTGCTTAAAACGATGTAAACGGTATTTTTTTATTTAATATCAAAATTTATTTTTACTGGTAAAAATGATCTTAACAGCTATAGCAATTAAAACTTCACTGAACGGCTACACATTTTTGGCACGCGTCGCTACTGCTCTCTCTATATGAGCGCATTCAACAGCTGTTGGAAATGCTGCTTAATACATATTTTTTTTAGCTAATCTAAAAGTCCTTTATATATATAATATTGCATCTCAGCTAATTGCAGCATTTTAATTTTAATTTTTATTTAATTTTGAATTGAATTTTTAGTTAAATGATTCCTTTTCACTAAGACATTCTTATAATTATTATTTTCAATTTGACTAATCTAAAAGTCCAAAATATTTAATAGCTGTGTTCCATTACTTTTCAAGTATTTTCAAGTAAAATTCTCCCACAGATTAAAGAACTTATAAAAAAAGTAGGAGAACGCTCCAGTACGATGTAGTAACCAAACTACATGACGGCAGAAACATCAAATGAAGAATCAAAATCAAGATTTATAGAAAGCGAAAAATGTTTAATTTAGAATCGTTATTTGGCCGCCGATCAAGTAAATTAGAAGAATGTCATACGGAATTACAAGGAAAAAAAAAATAACAAACTGGAATACCAACTGTCATTATACCCTCTTCTAAGGGTATATTAATTTTGACGCGAAGTTTGTAACATACCTTAATATTGCCCGTAGACCAGCATCATAGTAATGTCGATCTAATCATGTCCCTCAGTCCGTCCGTCCGTCCGTCTGTCCGCAAAAATTAGAGAGCTGACATTTTAACCATATACTCTCTAGGGGCCCGAAATAATCAAGTTTAAGAATTTTTGAAATCCGCCCACAGACACGTTTACAAACACAAAAAAAACAAATTTATCGAAAAAATAGAATTTTATCTAGAAAGCTGAAATTTTTTATATATGATCCTTGACTCTTAAAACCGCTCGAGAGATAACATTTTGAAAATCCGCCCACTGACACGCCCACAATTAAATAAAACAATTTTATTGAAAAACCAAAGTTTGAGCTAGGGAGCTGAAAGTTATTGCGAGTGTCAATCGACAATTGATAATTGACTGTTTTCAATGTGTGCTATTGTGAACGAACGTTTCTAAAGGATTTTGCCAATCGCAGTCAACTAAAAAAATCGTTTTCATATGTATATTCTTGTCAATCGCATTTTTTTAATTGACTGCGATTGACAAAATCCTTTAGAAACGTTCGTTCACAATAGCACACATTGAAAATAGTCAATTATCAATTGTCGATTGACACTCGCAATAGGGGTGATAGACTCCCTAGGTGTCTGATAGGAATAAGAATAGGATATCCAACAGTTCGCCCAAGCGGACTGTAGCCCGTCCCTATGTTTTTAAGTACTGGTGACAGCTGTCTCACTACCTACCAAAAGAAATTTCTTGGGAGGTAATTTATTACTTTTTCAGTTGACGGGAAGTGGTTTGCTTTCTCGTTGCCTCTCTCTTTTACAAAATTTGTTAGAGTACAACTTCAAGCAGTTTTTAATAACTTTGAGTAGGTAGCTTAAAGTTACTAGAAAAAGTAGGGGAACCTACATATTGTTTTTTTTTTTTAAAGGAAATGTAAATAAATTTAATCTTATCTAAAATCGAGAGATTTGGCTATCGAAAAGAATTTAGCGTGCAAGGAAATGCAATTTGACATACTGCAATTTTGTACATTAAATTTTGACCCTCGTATCGACCTAACCCAATTCTTAATAAAAAGGGACAAAATGGTGTATGCGTTGGAGGGAGAATATACGCTTATTTTTTATTTTATGCTTGCGACTTCTTCTTCTTCTTCTTCCTTTAATGGCGGTGAGGCTATGATCAGGATAAAAGGGATCATAACCTTCGCACATAACTGCATCCATATTGGTCCGCCGGTGGGGTTTGACGGTTCGACCTAAGAAATAGCAGAAGGCCTCTCGATTTTAATTTGTTGCTGCATTTGTGTGATCCTGGAGTTTTTAGACCTGCCTCTCTTTCGCGTTTGTATTGGAACGTTGATCGATATCTCTTTGAATATGACAGTACCTACTAAGTCGGTCGGGCTCCATTTTTTTCGAGATAGGTTATTTGACGTGAAGGCTTCCTCGGACCTTGGAACTTCTTATTCGATCAATCTTCGTTACTCCTGCTGGCATGCGAAGCATCTTCATCTCAGCTGCCGTTAATTTGCCCTCATAATTTGTGTACGCTGTTCAACATTTTGAACCGTATGTGAGCGCCGGAGGCACAACTGCGGTGTAGAGCTATCCCTTCAGCTTGGGAGACATTTTTCGATCACAGAGGATGGCTGAGTTTTCCCGCCACTTCATCCACGCTAAGCTTACGCGATGCTTCATCACATCGTCGTCACATCTTGCTTCGCTATTGATCAATGATCGCAGATATTTGAACTTTTTGAACTTGGGAATCACTCCTCCATTCATATAAATGTCTGGAATAGGTCTGAGTGGATCAGGGAACGGGCAGTATAAGTATTATGTTTTCTTCGGACTTATACGATACCCGTTCCCCTAAAAACTTCCACCCATACAAAAAGCCCTCGTTGCAGGGACGTCTGATCCTGGCTTGAGATGGCTCCATCGTCAACTGATGCACTTTGCGGTCCGTCACTTGTCCTTCAAGCAAATGATCAGGGACTGTAATAAATATCGAGGGACTTAAAACGCTTTCCTGGTGTACGCCGACTTTGATTGCTTAGTCCTCGGTGACGCCAACGGGGCATCTTACTCTTGTTTTTACTCCTCCATACATATATTCGTATGTTTCTGGAACTCCTCTCCATAACAGATTTTATGCTTCAGAGTAAGGAACAAAAAAATTCAAAATCCGGTGTGTTAACAAATTTACTCTTGCACACTGTATACCTCCTGACTAGCTTGTGTTTAAGCATAGAGAGATCGGTCTGGCCCATAAACCACCAGTGGATTTATTTTCATCTCTATAAGCAAACAGCAAACTTTATTTTTATTGGGTGCATCGATGTTGATCATCGTATACATGCAACGCATCCACCTTCACAAGGAAATCCACATTGAGCGAAAAATTGGCTATCTATTTCCGAAGAAGTTACGGGGCAGCGAATGGTGTTTGCAGAAATTCGTCAATTACTGCGTCCGAAACTCGTTGTACTACTCTGCAGTCTTAACAGGAGTGTACACAAAAGTTATTGCAAGGAGCTAATCAGTGTTTTTTTCCTTGGATTTTCAACTTCAGTTTATGTCCAATTTTTGTCAAAATAAATTCAATGTTAGTCTTTGTTAAACGAAACCTTTTCAGAGTTGAAAAAATATTTCCAAATTCAAATTCCAAATTCACTTCTCAATTTTCCAAGACTTTGTACATTAGTAGTTTTCGAAATGTGCTTCAAACCGGTTAATTTTTCAATTTTAATAAATTTTTCTCTGTAAATCATTTGAAAGTTATTGATTTATTTTTTAACCTTTAATATGCAAAAAGACTAGAAAACAAAAGAATATTTGTCCATTATTTTACTTTGACAAATATCGTTTGGATTGTCTTAGTCCTGGAGCATTTTCCCAAATGGCTGGATGGAGTTGGTGTTCCCAATTATCAATCAATGGTCATCCAGTTAATTCTGCAATAAGGTTCTGTTCCGAAGAACGCGGATTCTAACCCAGCCCTGTCTAGCTCATCCGAAGACTCGTTGCCTACAATACCCCGGTGACTAGGCACCCATCTAAGTCTAACCTTGTTATATCTGGCTAGGGTTTGCAAGCAGTGGCGACGCGTGAGTAAAAAGTGTTCAGTTCATTGAATTTTATTTTTTCTTAAATTTTTGTTGATAGACACTGAAAAATTACTTATATTCTAAGTCTAGCCTTCTAGATTTGTTCAGAAATATTTTAATAACATTTTCAATGGTAAGCATTGAAAGATCTGTCAACCTATTCTGCCCCATTGTTGTTCTTGAATATGTTTTAATTCTTTTAAGTGTCGAAAAAGATCTTTCAACTGATGATGTTGTTAAAGGAAAAGTTAGTACCAGTTTACACAATTTGAATATTTCTGGAAACACTGAAATAAGGTCTTCCGTTAAAAGCTTTTCAAAAAATTGTTTAAGAGCAAAATTGTAAAAGTCTTGTTGTTTATAAATAACAAAAAATTCGTTTTTTAGATCAAATATGTCAAAGAATTGACCATATAAACTGTTAAGCACATTTAAAAGAGGGTTAGGAATTTTTTTTTGTATTCTTTAAACTTGTTTGCATCAAGCAAACCAACAAATTTTAGTTCTTTTAAATCCGAAAATCTCGTCACCAGTTGTTCATTTATTATGTCAATGATTTCAAAAAATAGTCTCCTATACTCCGTTTCTTCATCAATACCATGTCGGACTCGATGTGAAGACACAATATTATCTAACTGTTTTGTTTCACAAAAAATTATTTTGAAATTTATTTCTTAAGTTACAAATATTTTCCTTTGTTTCTTCAATACATTTTAAGCAATATTTTATATCTAGAGTTTTTGTTTCTAAAACATTATACAAAAAATCCGTTAAAATAAATATGGAATGAAATATTTTCACTATAGCAGTTGTGATTCAAAATCAAGTAAAAATTGCAAGAAACCTTGTGAGAGGTTCACTGTATTGCAATACCAAGATGCATCATTATCTTCATCATCGGTGTTGTCCACAATTTTTGTAAAGTAATCAATTAAAGCGTCTCTGTATTCATTTGCCATTGATACAAGCTTGGAGTTATATCGCCACCTTGTCGGTGCTGCCTTGGGGAATCGCTTATGCACAATTGCATCCAATAATGCACATCTTTTAGTTGATAGTGAAAAGAAGTTGGACATACTTGTCAGCCTCTCGAAAAACCGTCTGCATTTCTGATTGTTTTTTAGAACTCCCTGAAGGACTAAAGTCAGTCTGTGTGCTGTACAATGAATAAATCTGGCACTCGGGAAGACTTGCTTCACTCTAGCTTGTGTACCAGACAAGTTTCCTGACATAACTGCTGCTCCGTCATAAGTTTGACAAACTAATTTGTTACCACAATTAAGTTCATTTATTTTTTTAATAACATGTTCGGATAGGCTTTCAGCGGACTTATTGGAGCTAACATCAGAAAACCCAAGGAATCGCTCTTCTATATTTCCTTCTTTCGAAACGAACCATACCATAGTCGTAAGTTGAGACTTTTTACTGTTGTCTGATGTTTCATCCATCAGTATAGAAATAAATGCACACTCTTGTATTTCCTTAAATATTGCACTCGAGAGTAAAGAACTCACTGCTGAAATAATGCCATTTTGTATATCGCTTGAAGTTCCACGAAATATAGTTGAGCTTTCTAAATGGTTAGAGAGGACAGGATCATATTTGGCCAAATAACTTAAACACTCCCTATAGTTTCCCTGGTTAAGAGAATCTACTGACTCATCATGTCCTCTAAATGGAAGTTCCAACTGTCCTAAAAGGCATGTGGTGTCAATAAGCCTTTTCATGACCTCACGATTTTTTTTCACTTGCTCGCTATGTTTGCTTACACTTATTTGTCTGCCTTTGTCTAAAAGCAGATCCACTCCTACTTTTCCAAACGTCTTGAATGCATAAAGTGAATCAATATGAGAACGCGATTTTAAATGTTTTGCGTAACTGTCACTTAAATGATTTAAATCTGAAAATCCAAGAAAATTCCAAATGTTCTTGTCTTTTTCATGTCCAAACAACAAACACGGCCAGCAAAACAAGTTATTTATATTTTTACAACCAGTAATGTATTCATACCTTTTATACGTTTCTGGGTGAAAATTGCGAATAGTTTCTTTATTAACACTTTTTTTTTTGTTACACAGCGTTGTTATCAAGTTTGGTAGCAATGGAGTTGGTCTTTCTTGTGCGATGATGCAGATTTTTCGGTGTAATTGCATTTGGAAAAGGGTTTGCTAATTAATTTTTCAATAATACATTCACAACTGTTTTTATTAATAACTTTTTCACTAGCAGATGCCATTTTTTTAGTTAATACGTAGCAGATTGTGCACTAAAATCAGAATTCACACCGTCACTCGAAGCAAAAGTCAAAGTAATCTCATCCCCCCAGACATAATATCCTATACACAAAAAACATCCTATACAAATTTCCCATTTCGTTCATAGCCTTTGAGAACTAGTAGAATGTAGAACGTGAAAGCAAAATATAATAATTAGGTACTCATGCTTTCTTATCACACTCACACCCAAAACCCAAGCACAACTCCATTGTTGATTTCGTTTGCAAATGACCTGAACGAAATAGTGGGTACGATATGCATTATCATTTTTATACCCTATTCTAGGGGTATATTAATTTTGACGCATAGTTTGTAACATACCTTAATATTGCCCGTAGACCCCTAAAAGTTACTATATTTATGATCAGCATCGATAGTAATGTCGATCTAGCCATGTCCGTCCGTCCGTCCGTCCGTCCGTCCGTCCGTCCGTCCGTCCGTCGGCAAAAATTAGGCCTTTAAACTGGACCTAGAGAGCTGAAATTTTAACCATATACTCTCTAGGGTCCCGAAATAATCAAGTTTAAGAATTTTTGAAATCCGCCCACAGACACGCCCACAAACTCAAAAAAACAAAATTTTGAAAAAAATCGAATTTTGAGCTAGAGAGCTGACATTTTTTATATATGATCTATGGCCCATAAAACTGATTGGGACATAAAATTTTCAAAATCCGCCCACTGACACGCCCACAATTAAATAAAACAAATTTTGGGAAAAATTGAATTTTGAGCTAGAAAGCTGAAATTTTTTATATATGATCTTTGGCCCATAAAACTGCTTGGGACATAAAATTTTCAAAATCCGCCCACTGTGCCCACAATTAAATAAAACAAATTTTGGGAAAAATTGAATTTTGAGCTAGAAAGCTGAAATTTTTTATATATCATCTTTGGCCCATAAAACTGCTTGGGACATAAAATTTTCAAAATCCGCCCACTGACACGCCCACAATTAAATAAAATATTTTTTTTGAAAAACCAAAATTTGAGCTAGGGAGCTGAAATTTTTAATATATACTCTCTAGGGGCCCTTTATGCTCATGTGTAAATATTTTCAAAATCCGCCTACTGACACGCCCACAATTATTTTTTTTTTATTTTTGAAAGTCCAAGGTTTGAGCTAGGGAGCTGAAATTTATAGTATATACTCTCTAGGTGCCCTTTATGCTCATACCTAATTTTTTTTTAAATCCCCCTACTGACACGCCCACAATTAAATAAAACAATTTTATTGAAAAACCAAAGTTTGAGCTAGGGAGCGTTTTTATTTACAAAAGCTTAGTTTTTTCGATAAAATCCTTTAAATTTTTGTCACGCCCACTTATGAGATATAGGAATAAGAATAGGGTATCCAACAGTTCGCCCAAGCGGACTGTAGCCCGCCCCTATGTTTTTTATTGCATTTATTTTTGATGGATACATTTCGTTTCCAACTTATCTGAACGAATGAGTGGAAATGGAAAGTATTGTTTTCGCTAGTTTCGCAGTCGCAGCCGCTGGTCCTGGTAGCAGTCTGCAGGCAGGAGCGAGGGTAGTTTTTTGTTTCGGTATGAATTATGAATGGGCTCAAGTGCACAAGAGACTGGCACGAGTTGGGAAATTCACTAAGAAATCTACTGAAGTTTGGTTAGGACTTAGGGGGATAAGTGGATATTGGAAACTATTTTTTCAATTTTGATGTGTTGCGGTTTGCGGAATGAGTGGAAAGTATTGCTGTCGCAGGTAAGTATGTATTTCGTTTTGTTTGAATTAAGATATGGCTCAAGTTCTCGAGAGGCTGGCACGAGTTGAGAAAGGCAATAGGCTAGAACAAGTGAAAACATTTTTTGAATTGATAATATTTATTCTCTAAAAGTTAGGCGTTCATGAACGAAATGAACAATAGGACGCGTCGCCACTGTTTGCAAGGCATCGTAGCATCGCTTGACTGTCAAAGTCCACTGAATTGGATGAGAGTGCTTGGAGTGCAGCTTGACTATCCGAGAAAATGTGTATTATGGCGTCTTAAATAACCTTTAGGGTGTCCGAGGTTTAAACTTGGAATCAAGCTGCAGCTTAATTCCTCAGCTAGCAGCCGTCTTCTTATTCGTAATGAAAATTTGTAATGGGGACACCCAAACTATAGCCTGTAGTGTGATCTTTTACATATTTAGTGTATGTCAGGTTAGGTTTGGTTAGTCAGGGCTTTGACACTACTGCCATAGGACACTACGCGCCATAATGAGCCCATCGCGATCCCTGGGGTAACCAACTTATTGTTGCATGTTTGCTTGAACTGTGTCATTAATTAGTCAACTACGCCATCTAGTAGAAAGTGGCCATATTACCGATTTTGGCAGCATTGGAGTAGCAGTTTGAGTAGCTGTGGTATAACTTGGTATGTTGTTCTCGAACCTTCTGAACTTAACGAACCTTCTCAACGAATCTGGAAATTTCGAGAGGTGTCACTAGGAGATATAAATAGATGTCGCAGGAGCACCCAAGACATTCGAGTTGTGAACCGCGATAAAGAAGGGCGATAGATGACAGTAGTGAAAAGTATAGAGAATATTGAATAAGAGAAAAGTGATTGTTTATTTAAAGTGATTAATTGTGAAAGTGAATTTTTGTGAATAAGTGAATTATTAGAGTAATAATCAAGAAGTAAAAGACATTGAAAGAGAACTAATAAAGATTAATTAAATAGAATTACGTTTTATCTTTTCGAATCCTAGCCTGGATGTAACATTATTATAAAGTCATCATCCTAAATCTATTCCTCAAAGCAACTTATTTTCCTAAAAAAACTCACTAATTTGTTGCAGTCAATCGACGTCTTCTAGACTTTCAAAGAAACAGTTGCCCAGACGTCGTCTTCTGGGTCGAGCGATACCCTGGCACTCAAAAAGTATGTGCGTAATATCGCAAATATCATTGCAGTATCTGCACGCGTCCGTTTCTAAGAGCTAAAATCTTTTGGCGTGCTTCCTTATAATGCAAGGTGGTGGTAAGGTTGCCGATTGCCATGCTAAGCTGACATCTACTTAGTTTCAGAATCGCCAGAGTTTTCTCTTTGATCAAGTTGGGCCACAGGGTCACTGGGCCTTGGATACCTTGTGCCGCACTTAGTCACTCCATCTTAGACTAGCCACTCTTATGGCCGCCTCCGATAACTTCCCTTTGACTACACAAAGAAAAGGTTTTATATTCCCTCCCGCACTTTGGAGACGAATTTCTCTCCCTTTTCTTGCTGATTCATCCGCGGCTCTTTGTCCTCTATGTCGCCGGGTGCAACCAGCACGGTGCTTTTCGCATAATACCAGATTGGTGACACATGATATAACTTCGCAGCCTTAAGTACTGCCAGAACCTCCGACTGGAAGACACTGCAACTGTTTGGAAACCCAGCGATCCCTCAAATACTTCCTATCCTCAGTGTCAATTTCAATTTGTCGATGAATTGACATTAACGCCAATCCTGTTAATCTTTCTTCACCGATAGAATTTCTTAAATAAGAAACGTCATTGTCGAAAATGTTCTTTCCGGTGTACATGTTGAAACCGGTAGTGTCGCCAATATTTTAAGAAGCTTGTGGATGTTAGGAAACAGGTCATTATTGCATTCCCCAAGAGCTATTATTGCACTCTTTGAACACTCTGTATCTTTTTGTGTATGGCATTTTGTCTTCCATAGCGTAAATTCAGCTTTTAAAGTGTCGCAATCCAAAAAAGATTTATAAAATTTGAAGTTTCCTTCGTTATAATTTTGTTCGCTTTTGCCAAGGATCGATGGAATCAAAATGCACAAATAGGAAAGAATGGACTTATGGTTTTCAAATCTCATCTTAAGTTGACTTAAAAAGTCATCTAAAAGAGGTATCGTTATACTTATTCTAAAATAGGTTTCAGGATCTGTTGTGCTCATGTTTTGTCTGTGCGGCTGCCTTGACACAATTCGTGGAATTTTAAGTATTTCATCCACAACATTTAAGTTTTGTGCAGTCTCAAAAATTGTTTTAAATTCCGGAATGATATTTTCGCGTATTCCTTCGAATGTGTTTGTTATTAATTCCACATGTTCGAATCCAGATACTAAGTCGCATGAAGGGGATTGTAAGATCTTACAAAGTGGCAATGTATAATGTAAACAAAACACTCAAACAACATAAACTTACTGCAAAATCACTAGCTGAAATAGATCTTAAAAAGCAACTCGCCTTCGATGAGAGTCCTTATCACTACACAACTCTTCCAAAGCATCAATTATCGCTTTAAAAATTTCCTTAAACCTTATCAACCCATCATGGTTTTCCACCCAGCGTGTTTCACACATTGCTGTTAAATTTTTCCATTTATTTTGAGGATAATTCTGTTTAACCATTTCCTGCAACAAATTTGTGCGCTTTGCCGATAATTTAAAAAAAATTCCAATTGATTCTATGGTACCAATAATGTTGCGAATAGGCTGAATTTGCAAAAATGGCCTAAAGCCTGGTTTAGAGAGTGTGCGCTACAATGCACGTATAAGGCTTCTGGATGAGATTTGCGTACTAGAGCTTGAACTCCGTTAAAACTGCCTTTCATAGCAGAAGCACTATCGTACCCTTGTCCAATCAAGTTTCTGTAATTTATGCCCATGTTTTGAAGTGCAGACTGAATTGTTCTGGCTAAATATTTTCCAGTTTGAACGGCAGCTATGTTCTGTGTTTCTGTTGTAGCCAGATAGCGGTAGTTCGGAGGTAGGTGTGGAAAAGGACCTTGGAAAGAACATTTGTAACTATTGTCGTATCGAGGACTTGTCCTCTCAAAAACGGATATGCTAATTTCGTCAATCGAGTCCACGTGGGACCTCGACGAAGCTGCACACCAGCTCAACAAAGTGTCACTAACCTCCTAGCAGAGTAGTTGCGTCACTAAAACCAGCATTAAGCGACGTAAGGTCCCCTGGTGGAATGACAATCTTGCTGAATATAGGAAGAAGGTTAGGAAACTCTTTAATCGAGCCAAACACACTAAAAGGTGGGACGATTATAGGATCGCCCTCACAGAATACAACTCAGAACTGAGAAGATCAAAGCGTGCTACATGGATGAAGTGCTGCGAAGACATAGTAGATATGCCGGTAGCAGCTCGCATCCACAAAGCGCTAGGCAGAGATCATAATAACGGTGTAGGATTACTAAAGAAGCCAAATGGCACCTACACGACGGACCCAGAAGATTCAATCAGAACACTTCTTCAGGTTCACTTCCCAGGTTCGTCTATTCGCGACATAAGCGGTAACTCTAGCGATGTGGACCCCAAGGTACATATAGATAGCAGAGTAAACAGCTTATCTGGAAAGATGTTTAGTCCAGATAAAGTTAGATTGGCATTGGCTCATTTAAAGCCCCAGGTGGTGACGGCATATTCCCGGCCCTTATCCAGAGGGTGTGTGACGTCATACTGCCGATGGCTATTGCTTTATTTAGAGCTAGTTATAACTGGGGATACATTCCATTTTCCTGGAGACAGGTCAACGTGATTTTTATCCCCAAAAATGGCAATAGGCCAAGTGAACTGCCTAAATCATACAGACCCATCAGTCTAACATCTTTCTTTCTCAAAACCATGGAAAGACTTATAGATGTTCATATTAGGGAGCAGATAGTAACATCAAGCCCCCAGCACTCAAGTCAATTTGCGTACAGAAAGGGCAAATCCACTGAAGGTGCTCTTCACTGCCTTGTCAACAAGATTGAGGAAACTTTCAAGTCAAAGGAAATTGCACTTTGTGCCTTCTTTGACGTTGAGGGTGCCTTCGATAATACCGGATACGACTCGATTGCCAGGGCGATCAGTAATAAAGGTATCGAAGTATCGACGAACCAATGGATGGATGGGGCCATGTTGGAAAATCGAATTATTACCTCCTCCTCTGGAGGTAAATCGGTGTCTGTGACGGCAGCCAAAGGCTGTCCCTAGGAGGAGTACTCTCTCCCCTCTTATGGTCACTTATCATCGACAACCTATTGGTCAGTCTACATAGACTAGGTTTTAACGCCATTGGTTATGCTGATGACCTGGCGATTGTTATTAATGGTAAGCGTAGCGCAACCATTACTGATAGCATGCAAAAAGCGTTGCTACATGTCTCAGAATGGTGTATTAAGGAAGGACTTTCCATCAACCCTCTTAAAACCATCCTGGTACCGTTTACGCGAAAAAGATTGGTTAACTTTGAACCTATTACCGTAAGCGGTACACCCTTGAGTTACTCCAATGAGGTCAAATATCTGGGAGTCATCCTGGATAGGAAACTAAATTAAAACTAACACGTAAAGGCCGCCACTGAGCGTGCCACTAGAGCCATGTGGGCCTGTAGACGCCTATACGGCAGAACTTGGGGTCTTAACCCCAGAATGATACACTGGCTGTACACCATGATGGTAAGACCCATCATCATGTACGCCTCCATCGTGTGGTGGCCAAAAGTACTTGAACGTACTACGGCTAACAGGCTCCAAAAGCTACAACGTGTTGCCTGTCTGGGAATAACTGGTGCCATGCGCACATGCCCTACGGTAGCACTCGAAGCCAGTATTGGACTGTCACCGTTACAAGTATTCATTCAGAAGACGGCTGCTAGATGCGCCATCAAGCTTCAGCTTGAATACAAGTATAACTCAAATGACCATGTGGGTCACCTGAAAATACTCAAGTCAATCCAAAATTTGGACATGTTTTACACCATCCCTGACTTAATGGTAAGGGCATATAGTTTCGATAAACTGTTTGAGGTGGAAATACTAGACCGTTCTAAATGGGTCTCGGGAGTTCCAGCTGTGGACCCAAAAAGTCTCGTATGGTACACCGACGGATCAAAAATGGAGTCTGGAGTTGGTGCTGGTGTCTTTGGACCCAACACCAGGGTCTCGATACCTATGGGGATGTGCCCCACAGTGTTCCAGGCGGAGATCCATGCCATTGAGATCTGCGCTATATTAAACTCCAACAAAGGAATTAAGGGCGCAAAGATACATATCTTTTCAGACAGTCAGGCGGCACTTCAGGCACTGTCGTCCAACACAATAGACTCTCTGACTGTAAGAAACTGCTGCCGCGCCTTACAAATGCTAGCGAAAAACAACAAAGTTAAACTCGGATAGGTGCCTGGCCATCGAGGATTTGTAGGGAACGAATCCGCAGATGAGCTCGCCAGAGCCGGTTCTGAACCCGCTTTCGTCGGTCCCGAACCATACTGCAGTGTCAACTGGACTACTGCTCTAGGGCTTATCAAAGATTGGGAGCGAGCAACAGACCCGCCTTAAACATTGGGAAAGCGCCCCTGGTCTGAGACAGTCCAAACGCTTGATTAAGCCCTACTCCTATAAGGAAATCCTAACACTGAATAAGGAAAACATTAGATTGCTGGTTGGCTTTCTCACTGGCCACTGCGGTCTGAGATATCATCTCAACAAAATAAATCTTAGTCCAACGTCAGAATGTAGATTCTGCATCGAGGACGAGGAAACCTCAGAACACATACTCTGTGAATGCCCGGCTCTGCACTGGCTGAGACGACACCTTCTCCACAGAGAGCTGTTATCACTGGTGGAGCTTCGCAACTCTACCACCAAAGACGTTCTGAGTTTCATTAGGGAAGTCAGTCGCCTTTTGGTGTAAGTCAACCTTGTGACACAAAAGATCTTTTAGGTCGCAGTGTCGGCCCTTGGGCAAGGGTTATAAAAAAAAAAAAAAAAAACTATTGTCTTAGTAATTTGATAATATTCTACGAAATTTACGGAATGACTATTAAAGAACAAAAATAATTTGAAAATAGTTAGAAATAGTAATGTAAATTGTCAAAAATGACTATTGCTTAGTTATTCAATAATAAACGCGTACGTCAAAAGTTCAACCATGACTATTTGTTATCAAACAGCACAACAAGATTGTTAAAAATGACTATTGCGTAGTTACTTAATAAGAATCGCGCGCGTCGAATGTATCATTATGACTTTTGTATTGTCAAAAACTACAACAAAATAGTCAACAATGACTACTCTGTAGTTACTTAAGAAGAATGGCGCGCCAGAATTTCAACTATCACCATTTTAGTTGTTAAACAGCACAACAAGATCGCTGAAAATGACTATTGTGTATGTAGTTATTTAATATATGTGCAACAGACACATACGCCTCAGTTGATTGAAATGCAATCATTGTGCTGTGAATGTTAGTCTCGTGCATTTCTAAATATGCGTTGAAAGTGTTTATTAAGTATTTAAGTGGTGAAAAAAAGTTAAAGTGAGTAACTAATTTTGAGATGCGATTATTATGCTGTGAATGTTTGCAGTTCTACATATGCATTGAAGGTGTTTTAGGCAAATATAAAAAAATTAAAAAAAGAAGATTCTACGAAAGAAGAAATTGTATCAAAGATCTAAATGGAAATTAGCTAATGACTCTGGAGTCACTTTATGTGAAGAAGAATCCTCAGTTTGCACATTAAACGGTATTTTTATTACAATAAATTAAAATTTTATAATACTTTTTCTTAATAAACTAGAAGCTGAAATCGAGACTGCCAACTGAAAGAAGTGCAAAAATGTACATGGAAATGGGTCTTAGCTGTCAGCCATATTTAATAGCCGTTGGTAAATCTCTTGGTGAGCTAAAAAAATTTTTCGTAATTTTAGATAACATAATATGTAAGTTCGATACGTTCTTGGAAGCACTTGATGTTTGTTTTAAAATGTATTTTGTATTTAATTTAAAATACGCTTTAGAAAGCGAATTGGTTTGGAATTTTATTGAACATTTCTTTTACAAAGTTGTGGTCGCTGGCAATTTAATTCCAAATAGGAAGCGCTTTTAGATTGCTTAGAACATGAAAAACCTTTAGTTTTTGAGATATCTAAGATAAACACCCCACCACTTCACATGCATATTCATAAAATAAAACTTTAATTAGAATAAAATATTTTTAACGTAAGCCTTTAATAATTTGCGGGTGGCAATGGTGCAGTAGTAGTGTATTCGCTTACCAGTCGTTCCGCAGTTCTCTTCGAGATAGGGCGGCTAGTTAGTGTTCAGCGGAAAAAAAAAGGAAAGTGTATCCAATATAAGCGATTTAGTCAAGCAATTTTTAAGTCCGAAGTTGGCTTAGTAAGCAAGGCGTCCCGCTCTGACGCCGGAGGCTCGGGTTCGATTCTCGGTCAGTTTTCAATTTTTAAATTTTTTTCGGGAAAATAGTGATAGAGACACAAAAATAAACAAAAAAAAAAAAAACAAAAGTGCCGCAACGTATCAGGCGATGGACCCCGGAAAATCGGTGGTCTCGCTTACGGGTGTGGGTGTGCCGTTGCGACGTGTTGTGCGAACACGTGAGCCGGCAAAAAAATCAGCAGCAACAATAGCAGTAATGAAAACAGCGGCAGCTTGTATGCCAAGGGCAGCTTTAAATGCCATTAAAGTGACACCAAGTTCAACAGCGGGTTCCGCGTTGCCCAGGCGGGGGTCTACGCAGGCAACACCAGCTACAACAACATCAACAACAGCAACAACAACAACCCCAACAATAAAAGCTCTCGCTACAACGCCAGCAGTAACTGTAAGCGAGGAGTATAGGACAGTGGAAAAACGGCGGCGGAAGTTAAATCCGAAGCCGAACCTTTCAGCCAAAAGAAGGTTAGACTTGGTAGGCCATAGTGTGGCATTATCGGTGGCTGCATCCGATGATGACGGAGCACACTCCAGCTCTTATGAGTATGATGGAGGAGAGGGCCGGTACGTCGGAGAGGGAAACTCCTTCAAGGACTTACCGGTCGATGACGAGGAAGTCGTCCAAATGGACGAAGAAAAAGAGGATGATGAGGAGGCGCAGCTGGACAAGCTCATAAAAGAGCTGCTGGAGAAGCGCGACCAGTTGCGCAGTAAGAAGCTGCAGCAACAGCAACAACAAGCTGTGCTCAAGCAGCAAGTGCAACAACAACTGGAGGTGAAGCAACAACAACGGCAACATCAACAACAACAACACCAACAACATCAACAACAACAACAACAACAACAACAACAACAACAACAACAACAACAACAACAACAACAACACCAACAACAACAACAACAACAACAACAACAACAACAACAACAACAACAACAACAACAACAACAACAACAACAACAACAACAACAACAACAACAACAACAACAACAACAACAACAACAACAACAACAACAACAACAACAACAACAACAACAACAACAACAACAACAACAACAACAACAACAACAACAACAACAACAACAACAACAACAACAACAACAACAACAACAACAACAACAACAACAACAACAACAACAACAACAACAACAACAACAACAACAACAACAACAACAACAACAACAACAACAACAACAACAACAACAACAACAACAACAACAACAACAATAACAACAACAACAATCTAAACAGTCGCGGAAGGACAAAATACCACCCATTAACGTGAGTAATTTCGACATTATAGATAGCATTAGGATTTGTAAATTAATAACAAAAAATTTCCATGTGAAAAGGCTTTCTGCTAACAATCACATAATTATATGTGAAAAAATAGAGGAGTACCAGAGGGTGCGCGCCGCTTTGGGAGAGGTGAAAACCGAGTACTTCACGTACACCCCAAGGCAGCAAAAGTTAAAAACCGTGGTACTGAAGGGAATCGATCCCTCAATTAAAACGGAGGAGCTTGAAAGAGAGCTAAAGAATTTTGAAAGCGACGACCTCCATTTCGTGGGGGTCAAGCCGTTTTCCTCCGCTGTGGCAAGGGGTGGTAACCGTCACTTACCATTCTTCCTAGTCCAGCTTACTCCCGACAGCAAAATCGACAGGCTGCGAAATATCCGCTTCCTGTACTACCATGCTGTATGGTGGGAGAAAATAAAGAGGTCAGATCGCATACTTCAATGTATGCGCTGCCAAAGGTTCGGGCACGCCGCAGCTAACTGCAACATGCAGTTTAGATGCGTGAAGTGCGATAAGGACCACATACATGGTGAATGCTCTCTAGGAAAGGAGAGAGTCGAAGACCGGAGTGTACTCTCCTGTGTGCTCTGCAGGAACTCTGGACATCCCGCCAACTTCAGGGGTTGTCCAAAGTACCAAGAATTGAAAAAGAGAGTCCAGGCCCGCAAACAGCAGTCTGAAGATGATAGGCGTCAGAGGAGTCGCTCGTTCGCAAATTTTGTGGCACCCAACGTGTCCTTTGCCCAAATGGCAGCTGGACCGGGTCAAGCCCACATGACATCAAACCAACCAAAGGTAGCCCAAAAGGCACCAGAGGTGGATCTGGACTTAAAATCGATCCTTCTGTCTCTGCACGGAAAGATCGATAAGTTCCAGAAACAATTAAATGAACAAGCGGCCCGAATTGACTTTATCTATTCGGAGCTGCTTGTGGGGTCTGGTGTGCCATAAATCTAATGGCTACGCTGGATGAGGGAAACTTGAAGATCCTTGCTGTGAATGTTAATTCACTAGTCAGGATCGAGAAAAGAACGTCACTTGCCAACTTGTTGAAAACCGAAAACCCGGATGTGCTTTTGGTTAGCGAAACTAAGCTAAATCAGAAGCACAAATTGGGATACAAAAACTATCATGTAATAAGAAGAGACCGGCCTCACTCCACTCAAGGAGGTGGGGTTGGAATCTTAATTCGAAAAGGCCTGCGCCATAGGGTTATATATAGCGGGGACGTACGTAGGTTCCAGTTGTTGGAGGCATGCATCATATGCATTCCTCTCCATAGCCGGAGGAGAATGTATGTGGTGTCGCTTTACGCACCTGCAGCACCTCCACCAAACCAATTTATGACAGAGCTCGAGACACTTTTTCGTGGTCTGCAGCTGAACTCGGGGGAGAATTATTACTTCTTGGCCGGAGATATTAATGCCAAACATGCGGCATGGGGAAATGTTACTGCAAATCCCAGGGGCAACCAGTTTCACGACTGGTGGCGCCTCAATATGATTGAGTACAACCTCGAGTTGTACGCGACGGATATCCCTTCTTTCCCAAGAAGCGGTGCTTTCCTGGACTTGGCCTTAACGGACGCAAGACTTCAACTGACGAACATAGATCAAAACACGCGGAACTGTTTGCGTGCGTTTGAGTACGATAGTGATCACTACGGACTCGCCGCCGCAATACGGATCCCGAACGAGCAAACGCTGCTGGAGGAGTACGAAGCAGTGTGTTCATTCGATTATCGGAGGGCACAATGGTCGCGCTTCTCCAGATTTTTAAAGCGAGATATACGTTCGAGTGGGATCGACCCACCGACAAACAGTAACATGACAAATGATGACATTGATCGGCATTTATTGCAAATGAACGACGCCATCAAACGAACTATGGAACGAACTATTCCTCGAGTAGGGCGTTCCGACGACGACCAGACAGAAAAGTACAGAAACCCTACAATCGACGCACTATACCGACAGAAAAGTAGACTGCTCTCGAGGCTTAAACGGCTGTACAGGCAATTTACTGATCGCGACGACCCGGAGGTAAGGATGCTGAAGTCAGAGATCCGAATCCTGAAACAGCTGATAAAAGAAAATTACAGAAAATCTGTAAGTCTGTATTGGGGCAATAAAATTCGGGCTATTAAAACCTGTAGTCCGAATATGTTCCCACAGATAAATAAGTTGTTCAGGAGGAAAGATCACAATGATATTCCTTGCGTTCGAATCTCCCAGACAGCAGAGAACAGACAGACAGTACTGACTGCTGGAATAAGTCCAGAAAGTGTCGCTTCAAACGACGATTTTTTCGTGGTCGAGGACCCACAGGAGAAAGTGGATTTGCTGGGCGCTTGTTTCGAGGCCGTGTATACGGTGAACAATCCTGTTCGCCGTAACCACGACATTGAGAATAGGGCTCTGGTGAGCCACTTCTATCTGCGCACCGAACTTGAGAATTGGCGATCTGAGAATAACGGATTCACCGTATTCACTGATGAAAACCATGCTAATGCAGTTGTCGCCAATGGCCGAGATGCATCGCATTTGTTCGTGTCGAAGGATGATCTTCTGTGCATCTTCGAGTCACTAAAGAATAAAAAGTCGGCGGGGATGGATGGTGTCCCAAACGTCGTATTGAGACACCTGCCTTTGGAGGCTGTAGATATTTTCACCACGCTGTTTAACAATGCGCTGAATAATGCACATTATCCGGCGCATTGGAAGGTAGCTGTGGTACACCCTATCCCGAAAAAATGTAAAGATAGGACGAACCCTGCCAATCTCCGGTCAATTAGCTTGCTTCCGAATATTAGCAAGGTCTTTGAAAAGGTTGTCAATAGAGCCCTGTTAAAGTGGGTCGAGGACAATAACATAATCCCGGACAACCAGTTTGGTTTCAGGGCGAGGCATGACACTATTCATGCCGCGTCGAAACTGGTTTCCGACATTCAGTGGAATAAATGCAAGAGCCAATGCACGGGTGCTTGTCTGGTTGATTTTGAGAAGGCTTTCGACACCGTATGGTTAGAGGGACTTTTCTACAAGTTGACCAGGTGGGGGATGCACAAACCTTTGCTATATGTAATTTATAATATGCTTATGGGAAAGAAGTTCGTTGTCAAATGTGGCAACGTGACTTCGAGCAGAGCCTTTGAAATTAAAAACGGTTTACAGCAGGGGGCGGTCAATTCTCCGATCCTGTTTAACATTTACACGAGTGATCTGGTGGGTTCACTCAGACATGCTATAGCGTATGCCGACGATTTGGTGGCATACAGATCAGGTCCTAAAATCGAGGTCATTAATATCCTTTTGCAGCGTGACTTCGATCAAATTAAGCGATATTGCGACGACTGGAAGTTGAAAATCAACTTTCAGAAGACGGAAACAATCTTGTTCAGAACTCCATTGGCTGGGGCCTCTAGGGATACCAGAAAAAACTGGAAGAAATTGGCCATTATTGGACAAAATGGGCAGCCATTGGCGGTGAGAAGCGTAGTTAGATATCTGGGTATCTGGCTTGACCAGTATCTGTATTTCGATAGACATATAGTTGCTTGTCTTGCTGGGGCCAAGAAGGCTTATGCTCTGACAAGGAGACTGTTTCATAGCAGTCAACTTGACTCTAGAGTGAAGGTCATTTGCTACGTGGCCCTTATAAGGCCGATCATCGCTTATGGTTGTCCATTGTGGTTTAATATAGCGCCTAGTTATATGGAAAAGATTCGGGTTTTGGAGAGACAATGTCTTAGGACCTGTCTCCGGTTGTTCCGAACGCCCGAATCCAACTATATAAAATACTATCCCAACAAGGTCCTATACGATGGGGCTCAGTTGAATAGGATTGACAATTTCCTCATTAAGGTCACTCGAAGGCACGTTGCAAGGGCGATGGCCAGCGACAATAGTCTGATATTTGGGGCTTACTACCCCAATGAAATGTACATAGAGAGTACGCTCCGGTCTGGCTTTATCCCGCCAGAGGCATTTATCCATATTGATGCAAAAGGGCTGGTACAGACGAGGGATGGTATCCCGGTATTATACCACCGCTACCGCAGTGCGAGAGATAAGCGGCTCATCCGCGGCGAGGATGTCGCCAATGCTCATGAGCTCCTCCGTTTTAGTACCGCAATAGCGGAGAGGGATAAATTCGATACAGAAAAGCAATTTGCCGAATTTTGGTGGCTTTTTGAGGGTGGAGGGTTCAACATGCCCACCCAAGACGGTGCCTTACTCTAGGTAACATCCTCTTAGCTTATAAGTTAGATTAAGTCAGCTAGGGCGTTTTTGGGAGAGGCCGGGCTCGCCAACGTGTGGTGGTGCTTCCGGGAGTTGACTGACGCTGTAAGGCTTCAGTCGGCTCACGACGGCGCGTGTGCACGTTGACGACTGCCAGGCGCTCGGAAAGCAATTGGGATTTTGACCACTTGTTGCGCAAGGCAACGAGTGCTCAGAAGCCTAATTATAGTTAGAATATGCTAAGTAGTTTAAGTAAGTAGAGTAGGTAGTTTGTAATTTGTTTTTTTTATATAAAAATATAAAATTTGTTAAAGATTCCGAGTTTTCTTAACAATTTTCTCGATGAAAACATAATTATGTAAGATTAGTTCGTAAAATAGTTTTTAGGCCGAAAGGCAATAATTATAAGATATAGTTAAGTTTAGGGCGTCCGCATAAGGATCAATAATCTAGAATAAGTATCCTGTTAATTTTAAGTTAGATTTAATCATTTTTGTCTAGTATGTAAGTTGATATAAGCTAATAATTAATAAAAATGAATTTAAAAGTAAAAGTAAAGTGTATTCGCTTACGGAATGGAAGGTCGTGCGTTCGAATCCCGGCCAAGTCCATTACTTTATACCGAATATATGAAATCGTAATCTCCCTAAGTAACTTAGACACCGTGGAGAAAAACCCTATAACTGCACCCAAACACTTCTTTTCTATCTCTCTATTCTTTCTAATACCAAGTAGCTTACACTGTGTTCTTAGCATTATAAGGGTACTGTAACAACAGAAAAAAAAATCCCTTTAGCGTAAGCAAAATTATAAAAAAAAAAAAAAAAAAAATGGCAGTGTTTATTTGCGTTATAAACTTGTTTATAATTTATTATACCTATATGAAATATAAACTAAAATAAATAAAAATATATACTGCATTTTTTTGCTTATAAAACACCGGATAATTTTCAGGAAACAAATCGTTTTGCCTATTCCAAGTATATTCGCGCAGTAAAACTTTTTAAGGTAAGTATAGTCATGGACTTGCAACTAGATGCCTTAAAGTTTATTCTTTATCAGAGTTAGCTAGTCAGTTAGTTAGTTAAGAGTAAAAGCATTCATTCAATTATTTAAAGTAAACTATATTGATAATATGAAGTTGAAAACTACTTTCTTAGTACTGTAGTGATTTAGCAGCTATTTTTAGACAAATTTAATTCTGAATAGTCAAAAGTAACTATTAATAGGTTTATTTAAAAGCAATAAGACATATTCAAGTTTAATTATACGTATAGTTAAAAGTAACTATGTACAAAGACATTAACAGTTTGATGTAGTCAAATTTTACAACGTGCATAGTTAAAATCAACTATTGTAAAAATTGTGTAACTACTATGTGCATAGTTTAAAACAACTACTGTAAAAGTTATGCTAATACTATGTGCAGAGTTAAAAATTACTACTGTTAAAGTTATGTAACTGCTTTTATAGTCAAAATTGACTATTAAAAAGTTGAGTTCCACAAAAAAATAAATTTACAACCAATATAGTCATAAGTAGGGATCGGATTTCCATGCAAATGCATATTTTTTTAGGAACACCTTGGAAGCAAGACAACGAGTTATCTATACGAATCAGGAAATTTTCTTTAAAATGGCATTCAATCGTTAGTGCATATTTTTGCATATTTTACTATAAATGCATATATTTGTGCATATTTTACTATAAATGCATAGTTTTGCATATTTTTACAGTAAATTCATATTTCTGCAAAGTTTGTAACAAAAGCATTCGCTTTGAAAACAAAATTTAAATGGAAGAGCATTTGAAAAGTGTTAAGCACTTAGAACTTGAAGGAAGATCTGAAGTTTGCCAAATTTCAACAACTACTGTCCTTTACCAATGCATCTAACACCTTTTCAATGTATTTATATGAGACATTTGTTTCAGCCGATATACCTTTAAGTAAGCTTAGTAACCCTGAATTAAGAACTTTTTAAAAAAAATATGGAAAAGCAACTATACCGGATGATTTCACTTTGCGTAAAAATTACATGAAAATAATTTATATTTCGCTATTTGAACAAATGAAAATTGATCTAAAAGATAAGTATTTACGGGTTTCAATTGATGACACCACCGATATCCAAGGACGTTTTGTTGCTAACACAATTGTTGGTGTGTTGGACTAAAACGAAGAAGAAAGTAAAAAGAATTTTTTAATAAAGTCCAATTAGAAAAAATTAACCATGGCACCATCGCTCGCGCATTTGATAAATCCATGAATTCACTTCAAATTGATAAAAGCAAAATACTCCTTTTTCTGACCGATACTGTGGCATATATGGTAAAGGCAGCTTGTGGATTAGCACTGTTTTATCCAAAATTGTTGCACTTCACTTGCTTAGCAATGCACCGAGTTGCAGAAGAAATAAGGAGTAATTTTCGGAACGTCGATGGAATAATTTCAAACGACAAAAATATAATTTTAAAAGCACCATCAAGCGTCGAAATTTTGAAAGAAAAATATTCGTTGACTCCTCTTCCGCCTCAGCCTATTGTTACAAGATGGGGAACTTGGTTGAAGGCTGTTGAGTATTATGCAAAACATTATAAAGCGTTTGAAAGCATTACCAAAGGGTTCGATGACTCCGATCCAGTTACGATAAAAAATGCAAAAGAAGTAATAAACCAGCCGTTCTTAAAAAGCCAAATAATATTTATAAGTTCAAACTTCAGTTTTCTATCTGACACCATCACAAAGCGAGAAGGCAGGACAACCTTAAAAAATCAAATTGATTTAGGTGAAGATGTTGTTGCAAAGATAATTGCGGTTAAAATAGTTATGGGAAAAGTAAAAAAAAAAAACTTCAGTGCGTTCTGGCAAAAAATGAAGGATTTTCAATAATGCAAAATTTAAGTAAGACGTTCACATCGGACTGCAATGACTAAAATTACCAAAAGAACTTTACCGTCGATGAGATTTGTTCTTTAAAAAATACTCAACTAACTTCAGTTGACGTGGAGCGATCTTTTTCGTTGTATAAGGCATTCTTAAGAACGAATCGGTAACGTTTTGATTTCTAAAACTTTAAGAAACATCTTATGATCTATGCAAACAAAACTTTTCAAAATCAGAACAATTAAGGAAACATGATTTTATGTTGTTTTGAATTATTTATTTTAATCAAACAAATGAGGATGTTTATGTTTACGTTGACTGTGTTAACTAAATGTTAATTTAGTTAACACAGTTAACACAGTAATTAATTTAAATTGGTTTTAAGTGCATATTTTAAATGCATATTTTGCATTTTTAAGCGCATATTTTAAGCGCATATTTTCAGATTTTAAGTGCATGAAAATCCGAACCCTAGTCATAAGTAACTATTTTTTAACTAATAAAAATAGTGGTCACCATTCGGACTATGAAAATAGTCAAAAAATAGTCATTAATGATTTTTTTCTCTGAGTGTATTTGAGTACAAATTTCATACTGATGCGAAAAAGTGTGATTTACAGATGCATATTTAAAAAAATTCTGGGGGGAGGGGTCATCGGGTCCGCACCCCCCCAGGGAGGTTCGAACCGACCTGAATCTGAAATGCTGGTATTCTGTCGCCGAACATTTGCATATTCTATTTTACGATTCAAAAATCCAAAAAAGATTGTAAGGGCAAATAAATGATTTCTCGTATTTTGTCATATTATTATTCAATTCATGTTACTACAAGGTGGCGCAAAAGTTGTCAGGTGGCGCAAAAGTTGTCACCCGATGTTCTTTCGCTGTAATTATACCCTATTCTAAGGGTATATTAATTTTGACGCATAGTTTGTAACATACCTTAATATTGCCCGTAGATCCCTAAAAGTTACTATATTTATGATCAGCATCAATAGTAATGCCGATCTAGCCATGTCCGTCCGTCTGTAGCCAAAAATTAGGCCTTTAAACTGGACCTAGAGAGCTGAAATTTTAACCATATACTCTCTAGGGTCCCGAAATAATCAAGTTTACGAATTTTTGAAGTCCGCCCACAGACACGCCCACAAAATCAAAAAAATCAAATTTTGGAAAAAATCGAATTTTGAGCTAGAAAGCTGAAATTTTTTATATATGATCTATGACTCCTAAAACTGCTCGGGATAAAAAAATTTCAAAATCCGCCCACTGACACGTCCACAAATAAATAAAATAATTTTTGTATACCCTATGCTAAGGGTATATTAATTTTTGAAAATCCAAAGTTTCAGCTCGGGAGCTGGAATTTATAGTATATACTCTCTATGGGCCCTTTATGCTCATGTGTAAATATTTTCAAAATCCGCCCACTGACACGCCCACAATTAATTTTTTTTTTTTTTTGAAAGTTCAAAGTTTGAGCTAGGGAGCTGAAATTTATAATATATACTCTCTAGGGGCCCTTTATTCTCATGTGTTAATTTTTTTTAAATCCGCCTACTGACACGCCCACAATTAAATAAAACAATTTTATTGAAACACCCAAGTTTGAGCTAGGGAGCTTTTTTTTTTGATAAAATCCTTTAAATGTTATATAACAAAATATGTAGAGCGTTCTTAACAATTCAACCATACTTAGACTTTTGTCACGCCCACTTATGAGGGATAGGAATAAGAATAGGGTATCCAACAGTTCGCCCAAGCGGACTGTAGCCCGTCCCTATGTTTATACCCTATTCTAAGGGTATATTAATTTTGACGCATAGTTTGTAACATACCTTAATATTGCCCGTAGACCCCTAAAAGTTACTATATTTATGATCAGCATCGATAGTAATGTCGATCTAGCCATGTCCGTCCGTCCGTCTGTAGCCAAAAATTAGGCCTTTAAACTGGACCTAGAGAGCTGAAATTTTAACCATATACTCTCTAGGGTCCCGAAATAATCAAGTTTACGAATTTTTGAAGTCCGCCCACAGACACGCCCACAAAATCAAAAAAATCAAATTTTGGAAAAAATCGAATTTTGAGCTAGAAAGCTGAAATTTTTTATATATGATCTATGACTCCTAAAACTGCTCGGGATAAAAAAATTTCAAAATCCGCCCACTGACACGTCCACAAATAAATAAAATAATTTTTGTATACCCTATTCTAAGGGTATATTAATTTTTGAAAATCCAAAGTTTCAGCTCGGGAGCTGGAATTTATAGTATATACTCTCTATGGGCCCTTTATGCTCATGTGTAAATATTTTCAAAATCCGCCCACTGACACGCCCACAATTAATTTTTTTTTTTTTTTGAAAGTTCAAAGTTTGAGCTAGGGAGCTGAAATTTATAATATATACTCTCTAGGGGCCCTTTATTCTCATGTGTTAATTTTTTTTAAATCCGCCTACTGACACGCCCACAATTAAATAAAACAATTTTATTGAAACTCCCAAGTTTGAGCTAGGGAGCTTTTTTTTTTGATAAAATCCTTTAAATGTTATATAACAAAATATGTAGAGCGTTCTTAACAATTCAACCATACTTAGACTTTTGTCACGCCCACTTATGAGGGATAGGAATAAGAATAGGGTATCCAACAGTTCGCCCAAGCGGACTGTAGCCCGTCCCTATGTTTATACCCTATTCTAAGGGTATATTAATTTTGACGCATAGTTTGTAACATACCTTAATATTGCCCGTAGACCCCTAAAAGTTACTATATTTATGATCAGCATCGATAGTAATGTCGATCTAGCCATGTCCGTCCGTCCGTCCGTCCGTCCGTCCGTCCGTCCGTCCGTCTGTAGCCAAAAATTAGGCCTTTAAACTGGACCTAGAGAGCTGAAATTTTAACCATATACTCTCTAGGGTCCCGAAATAATCAAGTTTACGAATTTTTGAAATCCGCCCACAGACACGCCCACAAAATCAAAAAAAACAAATTTTGGAAAAAATCGAATTTTGAGCTAGAAAGCTGAAATTTTTTATATATGATCTATGACTCCTAAAACTGCTCGGGACAAAAAATTTTCAAAATCCGCCCACTGACACACCCACAAATAAATAAAATAATTTTTTTATACCCTATTCTAAGAGTATATTAATTTTTGAAAATCCAAAGTTTCAGCTAGGGAGCTGAAATTTATAGTATATACTCTCTATGGGCCCTTTATGCTCATGTGTAAATATTTTCAAAATCCGCCCACTGACACGCCCACAATTAATTTTTTTTTTTTTGAAAATTCAAAGTTTGAGCTAGGGAGCTGAAATTTATAATATATACTCTCTAGAGGCCCTTTATTCTCATGTGTTAATTTTTTTTAAATCCGCCTACTGACACGCCCACAATTAAATAAAACAATTTTATTGAAACACCCAAGTTTGAGCTAGGGAGCGTTGTTTTTTTGATAAAATCCTTTAAATGTTGTATAACAAAATATGTAGAGCGTTCTTAACAATTCAACCATACTTAGACTTTTGTCACGCCCACTTATGAGGGATAGGAATAAGAATAGGGTATCCAACAGTTCGCCCAAGCGGACTGTAGCCCGTCCCTATGTTTTTTTTTATGAATGAAAAACTTTGGTTCTGCTTTTGGATTATGTTAATTGGTGTCTTAAGTTTTTTCTGTATCAGTTAACTTCACAAATATCAAAGTAGAATTTACATTTGCCGCAATTTGCAAAAATTATGCTTCTTCCGATAGGAAGATGACTTTTGCGCCACCTTGTATAACATATTAGCAATAGTGCGAAATCTAGAGAAAATCTGAATCGTTTTTAAAATTCCGCGGTTTTTTGAAGAATTCTTGCAGAATTTCGTCTTCCGTTAGTTCAATTTAAGGATGGATACTCAAAGAAGCTAGTCCATTCAGGCGCTCCCGACCCATTGTACTTCTAGATAGTTTTTTATTTTTCTTGGGGTCAAAAATGATCGTTCTGGAGTTGCTGTTGTTACGGGTAACACTGCCAATACTCGTAAGATCGTGTTCACGTTTTTGAAAAAAAAAATTCATTGATAACCTAAAAAATAACATTACCATTGAAAGTTAAGTATTCGATAGGTTATAGAAACTGATTCTGATTAATTCCGATCCGAAGTCACTCACTGATAGTGCATCGAGCGCATATTGAATATCTTGATCGGAGATCCGTTGCCTCCACATTCTGATCTCTCAGATGAAATTACTTTTTGAACAGTCCAATATTTCGTCATAAAACTTGTAAAGATCTGCCCATTTTTCCTCATCAAATTCCTGCTTGGAAGGAAATAGTTGTCCGAAACTGTGGAACATCGATTTGTGTTTTTCGAACCGACTTTGGAGATGAAAAATGTAAGTATCAAGGGATGGAATGTAAAAGGCAATTCTGTAATAATCTTCGACATTTTGTGTTTCAACGTTGCAACAGTTTTTCTGTTGACTGCAACGACGAGGCAATTTCATATTAATTTCGTATTCGGAACAGATTTCAGCAACATTGTCGTAAATGATACGAAAATTTAAATCAACGTTTTCCCGCTTTTCCTTGATATCATTCGTATCATCATCAGCTAACTTTGTGGCTACTCCTAGATCTTGATTTTTCGTCTGCAATTCCCGACTCAGAGGCAAGACGATAGAATTGATCGATTCCATTATATGACAGGAGATTTGAAATTCGTTTGTCAAAATCGCGGTCAAAAGCTGAGAAGCCTTTTGTGAAGTCTCTCGATCTTTCTACTTTTTTATTTCTTACAAAGCTTCTATAACGGCCGGTTGAAGGTCGAGGTAAGTTGAAACTACTTCATGAGACTGAATGGTCTGAATGACAGATGTATACTGTCACAGTTTAAGCAGTTCGGGAAAATCTTACGCCGCGGCGCTGCCATCGCAGTATTGTTGGCGCCCTATTTAAAATGTCGAACACGTGAGATATGTACGATACAGAAAACGACATTTCTCGAATGTGAATTTATGATTTTACGTGTTTGTGACTACAACGCATAATACGTATATGCTTTGATTTTTTATACCTTTTATTAGGGCGCATATCTGTGTATCAAAAAATTATCGACTCTGTGTCGCGAAGTAGATGTCCCGAATTAAAATTGTTTGCAGTGGTAACCGTGTGTTCACACAAGCGGCACTATCGTAGTTTCATGCAAAATGTATCAAAATAATGAGAAAATAAGGTTAAGTTAGGTCACGACAGCATACATTTTGTGGACCCCCCCCTCCGGCCCTAGTCGAGATCCTAGATCCGCCACTGATGGCACGTCTCCATTAATTTTCTTCTGCACGATCCTCTTGCGTTTGATTATCAAGGACATTCTGACTAATATCGTACGACGTAAATATCGTCCAAAATTTGATCGTCTAATAAGGGCCATTATTCAAGCAAATAACTCCCCCCAAAAAACATCAAAGTCGTTTTTGACTAATACTATTCAAAAGAAAATTAAAATTTTCGAAGCTTCACAATTTTCCACCTTAGATACATCGTCCAAAATCATAATAATCATGCGATAAATTGCAAAATTTCATCGGAAAAAAAAATTCAAATTTTTCCCGTTTTTCCGGAATTTTCCGAGGTTTCCACTAAGAGTTTTCTACTTTTCCATTCGAAAAGCCATTCCGGAACAATTACACACAAAATTCCATACAAAAAATCAATAACTAGCCAACAGGAGAACATGCAAATAAAAAACAGATGAATAGACGCAAGATGTTCCCCTAATCGAGGGAATTGTTATGAAAAGTTGCACTTACAGAGTCACGAAGTTCGATGACTTTAGTGTTGCAAAAATTGAGAAGTTGCGCGAATCGAGCGATGCGTTAATCGAGTTCGTACTGTATATAAATATAGATATGTCATTTAACTATATATGAAATGCGAATAAGTGCAAACAAGAACTTAAGGTAGGTACAGTCAAAAGATGTAAACTGGTTTGACTGACGGTTATTTGAATATATTCCGCCTTATATAATAAATAATGCAAATGCAAAGATAAGCAGATATCGCAGACCTTAAAATTCTTACCTTACTTTCTGCTTGTTTACGTTCCAGTTGATTCTGATGCTTGTTTATTTTGGGAGTCTTAATACGGATAAATGCTGGCACATTTCGAATGAAGTAATACAAATTAAATGAGGGCGCTCATAATCTCTCTGTATTTATATTACTTCACAATTTAAGATCAACAATGTCTTAATCGACAGTTCTTAAAACAAATATTAGCCCCGTATAGAGACAGGATACGAATATTCAGGCTCAACTTTACCCTACTTACTTATAGCACTAATATAGGAATGGACAGAAATGCTTGGGTCAGAAACATCCGAGACTCCGACTTCTACTTTGACAACCACGCCGCATGTTTTAGAACCAAGTCTTTTTAATAGAACGCAACACATTGCCACCTTAACCTCAAATTCGACTTCAACGTTAGACCTAAATGTTAAATTCGAAGTTGAAGTACAACTCTCATCAACTTTGCGGCGATGTTTTTAGTTTTCCCAACATGCTTATTATTTGAGCGAATTTTCTCTCATCTTCGTACAGGGTGGCGAAAGAATCGTGCTACGAAACCAAAACGTAATAACTTTTTTTCTGTGGGAGTAATCGGGTTATTTTTTTTTCTTTAGCAGATTACTATTTAGATTTATTAAAATGAGTGCTTGGGATACTGAAAAGAGGATTTGGATAGTGCAGCGGTACCATGCTATGCAGGCCTTCATTTCCGTCCAAAGGAAGTTTAGGCGGGAGTTAGGCTAAATCCAACAGTTAGCTCAATCAGGGTTTGCAGTATGCCTACCATACCGATTGTTGCGTTTATGGGATCTAATGATGATACTTCGGGTTTTCGGCCTTTCGGGATTTTGGATTTTCGGGATTGTGACCCCAACCCAATCCATTTACCTTATTTCAATAACTGTGAAAATAGACCACACAAAGGCTTCTTCTCTTTCCTTCCTTATCGGCGATGAGATGCTATGACATCGATAAGATCAAGGATCGCAATGTTTTTTAATTCCATTTGGAGTCGATAATAGATTGTCACACATAGAAGTGCGCTGAAAATGCCTTTATTTTTGGTAACATAAAATGCATTTGTACATGTATTAATTTTATACCTCCTAAGCATATCTATTTGAAGCACTTTTCATAGTTGGGTTTATCAAAATTTTTGCAATAATGCTTTGGAATGGCTTCATATATGTCTGTAAATAAATTTTCACAAATATCATCTATAATCACTTATTCGGGAATTTAAAATTACCTCTTAGGTCGGCTCTGCAATTACATAATCCCAGTTCACAGCTATTACTGAATGCTTTAATGCATTTTCGATTACTAGCGCACACTGGATCGTAGAGTGCAATACAGACATCTGGACATCCTTGACTGTCTTGTCGCATGTTGGTTTCATTTGGATTGCCTAAAATTCCGACTGTAGTAACTGAAATGAAAATTAAAAAAAAAAACATTACGTAATTATTATACACTAGTGGATGGTAACCGGCGTTTCCCGCGTCTTTTGTTGAACACACTTCAAATGATTCTATTCAAAAATGAGTTTCTAAGACTCTTAAAATAACAAAAATGCTCTTTTCTTCTTTACAAAGTTTTTTTTTGCGAAACTGAAAAAATCAACTATCAACTTTGGTTACTTTCTTCAGTCTTGAAACTTAGTTTCGAAATAAATAAAGTATGTGCGTTATCTTTCAAAAACTGCGTCTCAAATTAAAAATCAAGTAATTTAATTTCTGAATAAACGTGAAAGAAAAATTACGTGAAATTTCCAAGTTTTCGTTGTTAGTCTGAAAAAGAAGCTTTCGAAAAAATGTGTACAGAACTTCAAAAAAATAGCTTAATTGAGAAAGAAGTTACAGTTGAAACACAATTGTTCGATTTAATTGCGTTTAATATTTTTAGTGGTTAAGAAGACCAGCTCAGTCTTCTGTGGGTTGACCACAAGTCCGCAGTTTTTGGTCCAGGAATTAACCATAGATAAGGCGTCCTGTATTTGTTCGCTTAGAGTGGATAGAAATATCCCTGTCGCTAGCAGTGCTAAGTCGTCGGAATATGCTACTGCCTTGACGCCACTTAATCTTAGTTCAATCAGAATCTCATTGAAAACTAGTGCACATAGAAGGGGTGGTAGGACTTCACATTGAGGAGTTCCTCTAGATGCTGACACCCTCACTATTTCACCATCTAACTCTGAGTTGATGCTTCTGTTTTCCAGCATGCACATTATCCATTTAATAATGGTATTTTCCACATTAAGTAACAAATTTAATAATTTGATTTTCTAATCGAACAGGACTTATGATACAGCAGATATACGGTACACCAAACAAATACTCAAACATCAAAAGCGAAATATATTTTTTAGATTCCATACAAAAATTTTAGACATCTTCCAATTAAATAAGAAAATAGAAACAAACTCGACGATGATCAAAATTTGAAAATAGCCTATGCCATTGCCGACGAACTAAGGAATAGGATGATGGAATTGTCAAGAAAATAGGCGAGTAAATAGACAAACAAACCAAAGAAATATTTCAAATATAGCATAGAAGTCGGAACACATTCATACAAATATTTAACTTTTATTTTTATTACTAGAATACATACGTGTAATTAGAAGTGCGATGAGAACCAACTTCATTTTGGACTATTTTTCTTATTAAATGCTTACCGATTGTGAGATAACTGAAGTATGGTGTTGGTGCTACGGAGATATTTAAATTCTTTTCGGCTACAAAACTGAGGTTTACTCGTTCTAGATTGGAGTTTTTGTTCCAGTTTTGATAGAAAAGCAGAAAATAATAATATTTGTTCAACATACATTGCACAAGGTCATTTTTTTATTGCGTCTTCGGTGTTTTCGAAAGTGTTGCAAGTTAAGTTGACTTAAGTTGTGATGGGAAAATGTATAGAAGTTTTGATATTTTTTTTAATTTGCTTACGCTAAAGGAGTACCCTCAAAGCTTTTATAGTGTTAAGAAAGGCAGCGGAGGCATTTTCGTTGAACATGAAGAAGCGCCTAGAAATGATGCATTTCATGGAATGCTTTTAGGTGCTACTTACTATTAGACAGAATAGAATTATTATCACTTTTACATGAGTGGGCGTTTAAGTGTGAGTTCGTCTACGATTGTTTGTCTATACTTTATCCAACAAAAATTGTCAGTACAGGCAAGATAGGACGTTTGTCTCTCAGTCTGGTTGCAATGACTTACATAAATCGGTCAATCTTTAAAGCTCTCACAGGGCAATTCTATTAGGGTTACCATCTTCCAATTTAAAATAAAAATATTGCGGAACGAAATAAATTCCGTTTATTTTTTTCCGCGCGTTTTTTAAGGGGTATCCCCAGTAGATCAACAAAATATATAAATTTCGTAACACAAAAAAAAAATCAAAACGAAAAATATATCACTGTAATCCAATTTATTCATTATAAATATTGTAAAACATAAAATACTAATTTATAATATCACTACTCAACTAATCCGATGAGTAATTTTTGCTACTGCTTCCTCGGCAAAAACGTCCATTTCCCACATATTTGGCTCAACAACCTGTTCAACGTGTTGGGTACATCGATGCCATTTTCCCTTGTCAAGCCTTGTAAGTGCTGCCGTTAGTAAGTCTCTTATTTCAGCCATTTTAAATGACTTGTTTTGGCTTGCTACAAACCCTTTCACTTGAGCCCAAACCAATTCTATTGGATTAAGGTCACAGTGATAAGGCGGCAGGCGAAGCACTTTATGTCCCGTATTTTGAGCCATTTCATCCACGACGTATATTTCATACTTGGCTTTGTAACGTTTAACGATTTCAAGCAACCCATTATATGTTTGCATCCCTACCTAACTTGAGGTCTTCCTTTTGGGAATTCCCGTGTTCATTGGCAAAACAGGCGTCATTCATCGGAAAAACAAAGACATCATACAAACAGGTGCACAATGAGATGAAAGGATGTATTTACGTTTTTTTTTTTTTAAACAGTTTGCGACATAAACTCAATCACAAGATTTTCTAAAAACATTTCCCAGTCCTTTCCGCTATATGTATATTGTGAATGGTAAACACAATCAGGCAATTAGAATACAAAATTATATAACCACGACGCAATGTCATATATTAATACAATCAAATTAAAACCGAATTGCAACACCCCACGTAATAATTCGTTCTCAAAAGCACCAAAACCGAAAGTTCTTTGACAAAATCCATAGAAAAACCCTTAAGGGTTGTGACTTTACTGTAATTGCAGTAGATCTACTGCTTTTTTTGAAAAATTAATCTACTGCCTTTAAATAAAATCTACTGCACTGCACTGCAAAAATCATGCAATATGTAAATGTAATCCACAAAATATTTTTTATTTTATCACTGAATGCAGTCAGTCACATTCTTCCTGATGAAATCCACAAATTGATTATAATGTTCATACCGCTTTCGGATATCGGCTATATTTTGATGGCAAGTGACAAGAGTATAGGTATCCATATAATGAGTGCGGATACTCTCTCTACATATGCATTTCCTACTACTACAAAGCAAAATCCAGAAAAAAGCCTACTACGAGTATATGTGGAAGCATGTCAAAAGAATGTGTTTTAACCCTTATGGAACGACCGCTGTGGAAAAAACGGTACACAATATATTTTGCCGGTACCACTACACGCAGCGTGCTTCGTAAGACGAATGATTGTGGGGTTTTTTCAGAATGCTTTTTTAAAGGCGTATCGGCTTGATCCTCGTTGTGTGTATCTTTTCACTTCGTGCAGTGCTACCTGCTTTGCTTTTTATACCCTATTCTAAGGGTATATTAATTTTGACGCATAGTTTGTAACATACCTTAATATTGCCCGTAGACCCCTAAAAGTTACTATATTTATGATCAGCATCGATAGTAATGTCGATCTAGCCATGTCCGTCCGTCCGTCCGTCCGTCCGTCCGTCCGTCCGTCCGTCCGTCCGTCCGTCTGTAGCCAAAAATTAGGCCTTTAAACTGGACCTAGAGAGCTGAAACTTTAACCATATACTCTCTAGGGTCCCGAAATAATCAAGTTTACGAATTTTTGAAATCCGCCCACAGACACGCCCACAAAATCAAAAAAACCAAATTTTGGAAAAAATCGAATTTTGAGCTAGAAAGCTGAAATTTTTTATATATGATCTATGACTCCTAAAACTGCTCGGGATAAAAAATTTTCAAAATCCGCCCACTGACACGCCCACAAATAAATAAAATAATTTTTTTATACCCTATTCTAAGAATATATTGTCACGCCCACTTATGAGGGATAGGAATAAGAATAGGGTATCCAACAGTTCGCCCAAGCGGACTGTAGCCCGTCCCTATGTTTTTTAAATGGTTTATAGCTGGTGTTTCTGATTATTTTTTTACTGATTGCAAATAATTATGAACCTCTACAATAACCCTTCAGTTAAAAATATGAAAATAAATGCTCCTTCTTTGCTTTGATTTCGCTAAAAATAATGCAATCCGGTATTTGGCCTAGTAACAATAAAATTGATTTGACTCATTAGTTGCTAGTTTTTATGGTGGTTGGTCACACTGGTTTTGCAATAAGGTTGGGTAGACGGTGCTTACGTTTTTTCAAAATGTATTTTCAAAGGCGCATTGACTTGAATTCTTGTCAGCCGTGCGAAACTAGTAAAGAAAACACAATACAGGGTGACGCGTGTTAGTTCTCAGAGCAAACAAATAAGAATGTACGTGTTTTTTAAAAGATAAAGCTCAACTGTTTTTCAATTTAAAAATATTGTAAGAAGAAATGGGAAAACATACCTACTTTAAAGTGTTTGGCCTGCGGTCGAGAGGAGAAACAAATTGTCTGGAAAATGCCTTCGCGGTTTTACGCAACCGAGGAGGAAATAACAAGTTACTGACTCCATTTCAATTCATTTGTTCATTTAAAAGACCATTTTAGCAGCAAAGTACATAGAGGATATAAGCCATTGAAACTGCGAGCCAACTGTGAATTTAGACCTTCTAAAGCCGAATCTGACAATAAAACTGTTGATTTCGGTGGCGAAAATGCGTTTTATTATTTTGCAGGCTACATTTAAAAAAAACCGTCATAAACACAAGCTTAAATTAAGTCAGAAACCTAGTGTTTCCTCCATATTAACAGGCCCTTATCAGGAATTTTTAGATGCGATAGAGAGCCTGGAGCAACGATTTATTTCTCGTTTTCCCAATTAGTACTTTTTTAATAATTTTGAAATGAAAATGTATAATGAATATTAATGAATTTGATCAATTTTGCTGTAAAAATCAAAACGAAAAATTATTAGAAAGTAGAAAAAACATAGGGACGGGCTACAGTCCGCTTGGGCGAACTGTTGGATACCCTATTCTTATTCCTATCCCTCATAGGTGGGCGTGACAAAAGTCTAAGTATGGTTGAATTGTTAAGAACGCTCTACATATTTTGTTATATAACATTTAAAGGATTTTATCAAAAAAAAAAACGCTCCCTAGCTCAAACTTAGGTGTTTCAATAAAATTGTTTTATTTAATTGTGGGCGTGTCAGTAGGCGGATTTTAAAAAAAAACACACATGAGAATAAAGGGCCCCTAGAGAGTATATATTATAAATTTCAGCTCCCTAGCTCAAACTTTGAATTTTCAAAAAAAAAAAAAAATTGTGGGCGTGTCAGTTTGCGGATTTTAAAAATATTTACACATGAGCATAAAGGGCCCATAGAGAGTATATATTATAAATTTCAGCTCCCTAGCTCAAACTTTGGATTTTCAAAAATTAATATACCCTTAGAATAGGTTATAAAAAAATTGTTTTATTTATTTGTGGGCGTGTCAGTGGGCGGATTTTGAAAATTTTTTATCCTGAGCAGTTTTAGGAGTCATAGATCATATATACAAAATTTCAGCTTTCTAGCTCAAAATTCGATTTTTTCCAAAATTTGGTTTTTTTGATTTTGTGGGCGTGTCTGTGGGCGGATTTCAAAAATTCGTAAAGTTGATTATTTCGGGACCCTTGAGAGTATATGGTTAAAATTTTAGCTCTCTAGGTCCAGTTTAAAGGCCTAATTTTTGGCTACAGACGGACGGACGGACGGACGGACATGGCTAGATCGACATTACTATCGATGCTGATCATAAATATAGTAACTTTTAGGGGTCTACGGGCAATATTAAGGTATGTTACAAACTATGCGTCAAAATTAATATACCCTTAGAATAGGGTATACAAATTATGGCTGATATAAATATTTAAAGAATTTCTGTTTTGTTCTGTTTTTGTTATGTTTTAAAGAAAAAACAATGTTTATTTTATTATTTTAAATTATTTATGTGTTTTTATATGTTGTCTTATTTATATTTTGAAAGCATAAAAATCTACTGCGAAACAGTTGAATCTACTGCGTATTTATTTCAAATCTACTGCGGAAATTTTTCCAATAAGTCCCATCCCTTATTATATGCTTCATTGTAGAGATGGTAATACTCTTCTGATGTGCTTCAGTCACACACACTGCTTATTTTGGTGGATGATAATAGCAAGCGAACACAAGACGATCATGCTCATTCCCATTCGGCTGTGTGGGAGACTGGTTGTGGTGGGTTGTATGCGATTTTTAGGAAAATTACAACAACAATTCCTTGGTATGACAGTGGTTTGGTTTTTATTTCAGTGGCAATTCTTGCATTTGAGGGCCGTGAGAGTATCTACAGGCACTACTGGTAGAAAAAAAGCTCCTCCATAAGGCCATAATTTTTGTTGGATAAAGTATAGTCACTGTGTTGCGTGTGTTTACTATGTGTTTGGTACCTGCATGTAACACGTAACATTCTTCCCTTCCGTTCGGCTGCGGCTTCGATGCAATCGGATTTTACTCGCGCGAACTAACGAATGCAAGCAGAAACAACTCGCGCACTTTCGCACGCACAGTGTGGCTCCGATGCAGGGGAGTTTTACTCACGCGAAGTTAGCTAATTTTTTTTTATGTAGATGCTCATATATAGTATTGTATTGTATTGTACACTGGCGATCACAATGATGAGACCATACATTTTGCAATCGGTTTTCAGTCTTTATACCTGTTGGAAATTGCATACCCAGAAACGTTAACTACCTGGGAACAGGTACATATTTTCCTAACAGTAAGTCATAAAATTAAAGGGTAAATAAGAAACGACCACTGGAATTTCCCAAGACCAAACAATGAACTACTTGAAAAGCGTATAAAAAGATGCGCACTACGATGAGGCCATTGCGAATATTTCGTCGCAGGAGTTCACATCAGCGATTTTTTTCAAAGTTTTGTTAAGAATATTTAAAAAAGCGTTGGAAAGAACTGTTTTTATTTAGTTAAAGAAATATGTTCCGGAAAGACTTTGACAGCGACAGAAGGAGGGAAAATAGATGATTTCAAGGAGTTGGGACTCTCAGGCCGAGAAACTGCAAGGAGGATAAATAGAAGTGAGACTGTTGCAAACAGTTATCTTGCGTATCCACAACACTATGGGAAAGATCAAAAAGGACGCACGGCAGAAGCACCAAGCGGGTTGTTCAAATTTTACTCACCCAGTGACTAAAATAAGGGCCAACAGCGGAGTATCAGCCAGCATAGCAACAGTCCGAAGGATAATACGAAAAAGTGATACTATACAGGGAAGACAACTTAAAAAGAAACCTGTTTTGAGGCAAGTACACAAGGAGCATCGAATGAATTTTGCAAGAGAACATGTCGCTTGGAGCATTGAATGGAAACGCGTTGTCTTTTCGGATGAAAAAACGTTTAACCTTGACGGTCCCGATGGTTTCAACTTTTATTTCCATGATCTAAGAAAGGAGGAGCTTATTTTGGCACGACATCACAGCCTTTGTCCACAACAATTAACGGAAACAACTACAAATGTTTGCTGGAACGGTCATTTCCAAAAGTAAAAAAACATTTTCGGACCCCTGTCTTGGTTATAAAATCTTTAATCTGTCAGATTGTAAGGACACTAACTTTCAATTAAATGTATAACCTGAAAAGTTACCACGCTCTAATAGCTGTTAGTCGTAGGTATATAAGTAGACTATGGAAAATAAGTCAATTGAAAGAAGAAACTAAAGTAAGCTTGAAATAACTCATAAACTTAATAATTTATTTACCTTACTACAGGATTTTAACGCAAATAAAGGAATGAAATAACGATTTGGAACTAAAACGTGTATCTTCCATTCATACAAAAAAAACGTTCAGAAATTTTAGTTTCGTTGACGCCAGTTCGCCAACACGAAGCAATTAAAAAACATAGGGACGGGCTACAGTCCGCTTGGGCGAACTGTTGGATACCCTATTCTTATTCCTATCCCTCATAAGTGGGCGTGACAAAATTCCAAGTAGCTATGGTTTAATTGTTAAGAACGCTCTACATATTTTGTTATAATTATAACATTTAAAGGATTTTATCAAAAAAAAGCTCCCTAGCTCAAACTTGGGTGTTTCAATAAAATTGTTTTATTTAATTGTGGGCGTATCAGTAGGCGTATTTAAAAAAAATTAACACATGAGCATAAAGGGCCGCTAGAGAGTATATATTATAAATTTCAGCTCCCTAGCTCACTTTGAATTTTCAAAAAAAAAAAAAAAATTGTGCGCACGCCCACAGTGGGCGGATTTTGAAAATATTTACACATGAGCATAAAGGGCCCATAGAGAGTATATATTATAAATTTCAGCTCCCTAGCTCAAACTTTGCATTTTCAAAAAAATTGTTTTATTTATTTGTGGGCGTGTCAGTGGGCGGATTTTGAAAATTTTTTATCCCGAGCAGTTTTAAGGGTCATAGATCATATATAACATAGGGACGGGCTACAGTCCGCTTGGGCGAACTGTTGGATACCCTATTCTTATTCCTATCCCTCATAAGTGGGCGTGACAAAAGTCTAAGTATGGTTAAATTGTTAAGAACGCTCTACATATTTTGTTATATAACATTTAAAGGATTTTATCAAAAAAAACGCTCCCTAGCTCAAACTTGGGTGTTTCAATAAAATTGTTTTATTTAATTGTGGGCGTGTCAGTAGGCGGATTTAAAAAAAAATTAACACATGAGCATAAAGGGCCCCTAGAGAGTATATATTATAAATTTCAGCTCCCTAGCTCAAACTTTGGATTTTCAAAAAAATTGTTTTATTTATTTGTGGGCGTGTCAGTGGGCGGATTTTGAAAATATTTATACATGAGCTTAAAGGGCCCCTAGAGAGTATATATTATAAATTTCAGCTCCCTAGCTCAAACTTTGGATTTTCAAAAAAAAAAAATTATTTATTTGTGGGCGTGTCAGTGGGCGGATTTTGAAAATATTTATACATGAGCTTAAAGGGCCCCTAGAGAGTATATATTATAAATTTCAGCTCCCTAGCTCAAACTTTGGATTTTAAAAAAAATTGTTTTATTTTTTTGTGGGCGTGGCAGTGGGCGGATTTTGAAAATTTTATATCCCGAGCAGTTTTAGGAGTCATAGATCATATATAAAAAATTTCAGCTTCCTAGCTCAAAATTCGATTTTTTCCAAAATTTTGTTTTTTTGAGTTTGTGGGCGTGTCTGTGGGCGGATTTCAAAAATTCGTAAACTTGATTATTTCGGGACCCTAGAGAGTATATGGTTAAAATTTCAGCTCTCTAGGTCCAGTTTAAAGGCCTAATTTTTGCCGACGGACGGACGGACGGACGGACGGACGGACGGACGGACGGACGGACGGACATGGCTAGATCGACATTACTATCGATGCTGATCATAAATATAGTAACTTTTAGGGGTCTACGGGCAATATTAAGGTATGTTACAAACTATGCGTCAAAATTAATATACCCCTAGAATAGGGTATAAAAATTTCAGCCTATATAGCTCAAAATTCGATTTTTTCAAAAATTTTGTTTTTTTGAGTTTGTGGGCGTGTCTGTGGGCGGATTTCAAAAATTCGTAAACTTGATGATTTCGGAACCCTAGAGAGTATATGGTTAAAATTTCAGCTCTCTAGGTCCAGTTTGAAGGCCTAATTTTTGCCGACGGACGGACGGACATGGCTAGATCGACATTACTATCGATGCTGATCATAAATATAGTAACTTTTAAGGGGCTAAGGGCAATATTAAGGTATGTTACAAACTATGCGTCAAAATTAATATACCCCTAGAATAGGGCATAAACATAGGGACGGGCTACAGTCCGCTTGGGCGAACTGTTGGATACCCTATTCTTATTCCTATCCCTCATAAGTGGGCATGACAAAAGTCTAAATATGGTTGAATTGTTAAGAACGCTCTACATATTGTGTGCGCTCTAAGGATTTTATAAAAAAAAACGCTCCCTAGCTCAAACTTGGGTGTTTCAATAAAATTGTTTTATTTAATTGTGGGCGTGTCAGTAGGCGGATTTAAAAAAAATTAACACATGAGCATAAAGGGCCCCTAGAGAGTATGTATTATAAATTTCAGCTCCCTAGCTCAAATTTTGGTTTTTCAATAAAATTGTTTTATTTTTTTGTGGGCGTGTCAGTGGGCGGATTTTGAAAATTGTATATCCCGAGCAGTTTTAGGAGTCATAGATCATATATAAAAAATTTCAGCTTTCTAGCTCAAAATTCGATTTTTTCCAAAATTTTGTTTTTTTGAGTTTATGGGCGTGTCTGTGGGCGGATTTCAAAAATTCGTAAACTTCATTATTTCGGGACCCTAGAGAGTATATGCTTAAAATTTCAGCTCTCTAGGTTCAGTTTAAAGCCCTAATTTTTGCCGACGGACGGACGGATTGACATTACTATCGATGCTGATCATAAATATAGTAACTTTTAGGGGTCTGCGGGCAATATTAAGGTATGTTACAAACTATGCGTCAAAATTAATAAACGCCCTAGCTTACTTTAGCTAACTTATAAATTAAGAGGATGTTACCTAGATTTCTGGGAGGGCATGTTGACCCTCCCCTCCTCAACAAGCCGCCAGAAATTCGGTGTATTGCTGTTCCGTATCGAATCTATCACTCCCCGCTATTGCGGTACTAAATCGGAGGATCTCATGAGCATTGGCGACGTCCGGATGAGCCGCTTATCTCTCGCTCTGCGGTAGCAGTGTATAATACCGGGATACCATCCCTCGTCTGGACCAGCCGTTTTGCCTCAATATGGGGGATAAAGCCAGACTGGTGCGAACTCTCTATATACATTATATGCGGGTATCAAGCAGCGACGATGTGGTGGCGATGGTGTAAAGTTTAGTATGTTGGCTTGTGACCCGTGCGGTGCTGGTTCAATCCCCATGGGGAACAACAACATACGCCACCAATTAATGAAGAGAAACGAATAACACATTTGTTTTCTCCTAACTCCACACGAAAAAGAGGATTTCTGCCTGGTAGTGCAATGGACCCTTACCGAGTCTAAGTGCTCTGCAATTTGGATTTCCTTTTTTATTAAAAAATAGCCCTGAAGATCAGACTATGTGTAGCTATCTCGTTAAGAGATACGCGGCAGGCCTTTACTGCCGTGGATCTTATTGTGCTAGATATAAGGGCTTTGATAGCTGCCTGGCTGTCGATATATATGACTATATCATTTTGTGGTATGGTATTTACCGACAACCAGTCAGCGGCTTGTCGAATTGCTGTGACTTCAGCCTGGAATACGCTGCAATAGTTTGGTAGATTGAAGGAGAGGTGGATATCCAGGTCTTGTGAGAAGACTCCGGCACAGACTCCTTCATGTGCAATATCCCTTAATTTGATCGAAGTCACGGTGCAAAAGAATGTTAATGACCTCAATTTTAGGACCACCAAATTCCAAGCTTCCGCTTTCTAGCTCGAGTTTCGATTTTGCGATAAAACTTTTTTTTTAACTGTGGGGGTATCAGTGAGCGCATTTTAAAACTTATATACACCTGATCATTTCGAGCCCCCAGATCCCTAGAGAATGTATATTCCAAATTTCAGCTTTTTTACTAGATTTTAAGGGCCTAAAATTTGGCAACGGACGGAGAGAATGTTTAGATCAATTTTTTATTTTCTTTTTTAGAAGTCTGGCTCGCCAAGGCGATAAAATAGGGTGGCACTTCGACCTAAAAAAAGATCTTTTGTTCCGTATGGGCCAGAAAAATTTAGACTAGTAGAGTTACCACTTTCCGTGTAAAGCGGAGGATTCTACTAGTAGAAGAATTCTTTATGTCCTTGGGGCACATTTGTTCCGTGAAAAAGATCTTCTTTCTAATTCCGTTTAGGGCCGGACATTCACATAATATGTGTTCAGCTGACTCGTCCTCTTCAAGACAGAGTCGGCACTCAGGAGAGTCTACTATTTTCATTTTGTGTAGATGATATTTTAAACCATAGTGGCCAGTAAGGTAACCTACTAAGTTTTTGATATCATGCCTGCTTAGGTTTAGGCATTTGATGGCATTTTTATTGAAAGGCCGAATGGCTCGTTTGGTCTGTCTTAAACCTGATCTGCTTGTAATACGCTGGGACTTTTTCCCATGGGTATCGTAAAGCGTTTGTTTGGTCCGTATATTCCCGCTCCTTCCCCCGAACCATCCGTATACCACTTTATGCCGTTGTGGCTGTTAGGTGGGTTATTACTAACCCATGCTTCTCTCTTGGGGATCTCCGTGGAGAACCGCTTGTTGAAGCATTCTGGCAGTTCATCGAGAAGGGTCTTAAGTTCCGGATGATCGTTAAGACTTATCTCGTTTAACTGTATTTGACTTATTGCACTGCGGATCGCCACTTTTTGAATGTATATGTGGAGAGGTGTAATTCCTGTTATTGCCTCTATGGCAGCCGTTGGACAGGTTCGCAAGGCACGCAAGCCGTTGTACCTTTTTGAGCTTCTCTATTGCGACCTTTTGTGTGGATTTTGACCACAATACAATGGAGGCGTACGTTATAATCTGTCTTATCATCACTGTGTAGATCCAATGGACAATCTTTGGAGAGATTCCCCAGGTTCTGCCTTATGTGCGCCGACAGGCCCATAAAGCTCTGTTAGCTTTAGTGATTTTGTTGTAGATGTGAGAGTTCCAGTTTAGTCTTTTGTCCAGGATTACTCCAAGATATTTGACTTCGTCGGAATACTCAATGGTCGTGCCATTAAGTGAAATCTGGGCTAAGCTGAGATTTCTTCTTTTTGTGAAAGGAACTATGATAGCTTTACTGGGGTTTATGGAGAGATTTTCCTTGACGCACCAGTCCATAGCTATCTTAAGGGCGTTTTACATACGTGAAGTAACTACTTGTGATTCTTTGCCCCTAATAATGATGACCAAGTCATCGGCATACCCTATTATGTCGTAGCCTAAATTACTCAGTTTTTGAAGTAGGTCATCGATGACTAAAGACCACAGGAGGGGTGATAAAACTCCTTCTTGTGGACAGCCTTTTATAGCTGATACTGATACTGAAGTCTGTCCTGACGAAGCAGTAATTTTCCGACTTTCGAGCATCGCTTTTATCCAGTTTATGGTGATAAAGTCTACCTTTCGGTGAATTAAAGCATTTGATATTGAATCATAACCGGTGTTATCAAAAGCACCCTCTATGTCAAGAAAAGCGCATAGTGCAATTTTTTTGCAACGGTAGGCGTTGTTTATGTGATTTGTTAGTTTTAACAGGGCGCCTTCCGTTGATTTGCCTTTTTGATACGCATATTGACAGGGGTGTAGAGGCATGCTAATAGTTACGCATTCTCTGATATGAACGTCAATTATTCTTTCCATTATTTTCAGAAAAAACGATGTCAAGCTTATGGGACGATAGGATTTAGGTAGTTCACTAGGTTTGTTACCTGGTTTAGGGATAAATACTACATTGACCTCCCGCCAAGTGCGTGGTATGTAGCCCCAGTTGAAACTGAACCTAAATAAGGCAGTCATGTTAGGTAGGAAGAATTCCATACCCTTTTGAATAAGGGCTGGAAAAATTCCGTCATTTCCTGGTGCCTTGAATGGTTTGAATGAGTTTATGGCCCATTTTACCTTATCTGGACTATTACCTATTATCTGGAATTTACCAGATAAACTATTATTTCTGCTGAGGTTAGTTGGATATGAAACCTCAGTAGTGTGATCAGTTGTGTGACCGACAATTAGTGAACCAGGGAAGTGAACTTGCAGCAAGGTTGTGAGAGTTTCTTCCCGGTCGCTTGTGATTGTTCCATCAGGTTTGATGAGCAATCCCATGCGGTTTGAAGGATCTTTTGAAAGTGAGCTCTGGAGCCGCGCCACTGCTGGGAGTTTTTCCAGCTTTTCGCAGTTTGCGCGCCATGAGGCCCTTTTAGATCTTCGCAACTCTTGGTTGTATTTGGTTAACAGGGATCGATATTGATCCCATACGCGCGCCGGTGCGTTTCGATTTGTTGAATTGTTTTCTCACCTTCTTGCGGATAGTTTCCAGGTTTTCATTCCACCATGGTACGCTTCTTTTTACCACGGTGCGCTTTACCTTACAACTACTCCTAAAGGATGAGATAATGATGTCGTTAAGCTGACATTGTGCAGCGTCCGCATCACTCGGTGTTAGTGGTGAATCTGGTACCAGACCAGTTATGATTGCCAGATTTTCACTATACGTTCTCCAGTTTGTTATTTTATTATTGTATTTGACTGGCGCGCACTCGGTGTTGCATCGCAGCCTGAACATAATATGCATATGATCAGACAGAGAAGCTTCATCAGACACGTGCCAGTCCTCTACAAAGTTTTGTATGAAAGGAGACGAGAGAGTAAAGTCTAAAACTTCTTCTCGTATACTGTTCCTAAAAGTGGGCTTATCTCCCTTATTTAGAATAACTAGGTCTTTACTAAATAGATAATCTAACAGTAACTCACCTCTTTTGTTTGTGTCTCGGCTGCCCCAAATCTGGTGGTGTGCATTCGCGTCGCAGCCGATAACAAGATGTACTTGCTGAGTTTGGGGGTACTGGACAAGTTCCTGTACTGGTGGAGGTGGTACCTTCTCTATGTCCCCAGCAAAATACGCCGATGCGCATACGAACTTGTGTATCACATGGCCATTGTGGCGTTCAATTAAAACGGCCACCAGGTCCCTAGTATTGAAACCTGGAATGAGAAAGAATTTTATATGTTTCGAAATGGAAAGAGCTGCCCTAAGTCTGAAATTACCTTTGGCAAAAATTAGCTCTATATTTCTGTTGTTAAGACCAAAGATCTTACCTGTAGTTGCCCATGGTTCCTGGATTAAACCAAGAGCGACGTTCCTTTCGGCACATCTTTGGCTATAGGTGTCCGATGCACCCATAGCGCGGTGCAGGTTTGCCTGCAGCACAGTTAGAGACGTCATTTCTTCTTCACGTACTCGGGATTACGCACTCTATGAGGTTTGTTATCACCCCTGCGTCGTACGTAACCCTGTTGAGAGAGACCACTTTGTCTCCCCCTTGGATTTCTGGTGTTCTGTCCATCTTTCCCGCTTGTATGTGCCTGTTCGGCCGCCAGTTTTGGCCTAAAGCGATTACGGTGCGCGTTTGTGCTGTCCGTTTTTTAGCCTTCGTTTTAGCATCCAGCACCACAGTTGTTTTAGCAACTGAGTTACCCGTGACAGCACTAATGCCAGCCACTGGTGGTGTGGCGCTTCTGTTGACGCTTGTGGATGACTTATCATTTTCTGAAGCATCAGTGGCGGTACTAATACTAGCCCCTGGTGTTGTAGCCTTTCGTTGGTTGTCTCTTGACGCCTGATTCGTCGATTTGTCCGCGCTCTTGAGGATTATTTTGATCTGTCCAAACCTGAACGAGACCATTCCCTTTAGCTCAACAAGTCGCTTCATCGTGCTTTCGTTTACAGCAAGGACCATATGGGCGACATCTCTGTCGTCAGATCTTTGCAGAACTCTCTACGTTCTGGTGTTGAGTTCTTTATTCTGGCCATCTAGAATTGCCAGTATTCTTTCATTCGCTACTCCGGTACTATGTGGGAAGAAGGCTCTGACGATATGTGGTTTCGGGAAAAGTTCTTCCCCCACAAGCGTCACTTCCATCCCGCATTTCTCTTTGAGCTTCGCGAAGTTCGTTTTCGTCCACTCTGCAGTGGTAGCGTCCGCACATACGATCATTAGCCATCCGGCTTTGAAAGTTGTACCGCGGAAGGCTGGTTTAGTCCCCTTATCACGTTGTTCGATGGTGATGTCCATAATCCTATCCTGAATCTGAGCCATTTGCTAATTACTGAGAGGATTGCGATCCAGATTGACAGGTACTACACCCAGTCTTACAAAGCTCGCTATATCTCTGTAGGAGACTTTGTCGACGGCTGTATTTCCTGTGCGAGCTCGTTTCGCTTCGGATTGGGGTGGCGTATTGTCCTCGAACCTTGTACGCTTCACCTCGGAGCCTGTGTCGACCTTTGTCTACAGAGCAAGTATTCTGGCCTGCTCTACGTTTTTTCCCTTTTTCAGCGCACGCTTAAAACGGCGCTGTTCGGATGGTGTGAATTTGACGCGCTTAGACTCAGTCTGTGCAGTTATGCCAGAGGTCTCCGGCGCGCCTGTATTCATGGGATGCACTTTATCCGAGAGTATGCTTACATTGCATAGCGTGCTTGTTTCAGAGATATTGTCACTAAGAAGAGGCAAGTTCTCTTCTAAGCTCATCATCTCCGAATCCGTGGTTTGTGACCCTTCCCGATTGGCAGGTGTCACGTCATTTACGACAGGGTGTTCTAAAACATCCCCAGTTGGTAATGCAGGGTGTTCTGAAACAACCCTAGTTGATGATGCAGTTGTAGAGGCATCATTCTCTATTTGTTTTTTGTTTTTTGAATCTATTTTGATTCCCACGAGTAAACGTCGCCCGTGGTCTACCCGTATAACCACAGGAAGGTTATCTTGAAATCGGAGGTCGCCGGGTATCCGAAGTTCGCTGCTATCGACTAAGAACCCCTTAGCCATTCATCTCTCGGCGCTAGCTGTTCCACCTTAGATTTGGGGATTTGTTGTCGGGGTTATCTCCCCGGGTTTAGATCAATAGGCGTGTTTCGGTGCTAGTGTATACCCAGCTCAGCATAATTTTACAAATAAAACGCCTAGATCGTATTCTATATTCACTTTTCATTTCTAAGGATGTGTTCGCAGTGTTTGTACTTTAAAAGAGTGCGATTTGGATTATTATTAAAGCAAGGATGCAAATCCAAACGTATTTTTTGAAAGATTTTTGAACATCATAAAATCCTTTGTGTTTGACAGCAAGGAAAAGAACGGATGCTTATTTTTGCCAATTTTTAATTTTCTTCGCATATAATTTTCTTTGAAATGAGGATTTTTTTGTTTAATCGACGAACACATCCACTATCTCTGCATAACAATCGGAATATTTTTGCTCCCAACTTAATTTACCGCCATCTAGTCCCTTCATGGCATCAACACTCTATGTTCACTTCGTCTCAGTCCTCGACTGCTGACCTCTTTATCTTCAGCACTCCTTTTTGTTATTGTTTACGTGTAAAATTATGCTGAGCTGGGTATACACATAGCACCGAAACACGGCTAATATAACTTTCGATGCCAATCACAAATATAGTAATTTTTAGGGGTCTATACGAGCAAAAGATATGTCACAAACTACGAGTCAAAAATATAATAACCTTAGAATGGGGTATACAAATATCGATAGGTACGTCTTTACATTTTCCCATCAGAAGTCAAAACAAATAAACTAAACTTGCTACACATGTAGACAAAACGAAAGCGCAATAAAAAAACAATTGTTCAATGTATGTTGAACAAATGTTTTTAATATCTATTTTCCTTCTAAAACTGGAACAAAATTTACAATTTAAAATGAGAAAACTTTAGTCACCATAGTGTTTTGTATCCGAAAAGAATATAAATGGGTCCGTAGCGCCAACATAATGCGTTAGTTATCTTACAATCGTTAAGGATTTAATAGGAAAAGCAATCCAAAATGAAGTTCATCCTTAATGCGATTCTTATTATACGTATGTATTTTAGTAATGAAAATAAATGTTTAATATTTATATCTATATATGTACCTTTTTCATTTCAGTTTTTACTGTCGGAACTTTAGGCTATCCAAATGAAAGCAAATTTCGACCAGATCTTCAAAAATGCTTCGCTGTCTGTAATAAACTCTACGATCCAGTGTGCGCTGCTAATCGAAAATACATTAGTGAATTCAGTAATAGCTGTGAATTAGGAATATATAATTGCCGAGCCGGCTCAAGAGGTAATTTTTCTATCTCGAATTAGTGTTTATAGATGACATTTGTGAAATTTTATTTACAGATATATACAAAGCCATTCCAAAGCGCTATTGCAATTTTTTGTGGGATTCCAATTCCTATCTATGAAAAGGGAATCAAATAAGCATATTATATAGACGTTTAAAAATAGTACCATTGTTTGTAATTTATATATGATCAAAAAAATACACATTCAGAAAATCACTGCTCGCTTATATGTGTGGACATTTTTTATTCACTATTCGCCAAAGTTCATTAACAATGACTGGTCAGTAGATCAACGTCATCTTGTAGGGACTGGACAAGAAAAATCACATCTAGGCTATGTTAACAACCAGGTGAGCCTAGCGACACATTTAACACCTCAACTACTTTTAAATTCATTTTTTATTGGTTATTGAATATCAACTTACATACGAGACATAAAATGAATAAATCTAACTTAAAATTAACAGGATACTTTACTTATTCTAGATTATTGTTCCTTATGCGGACGCCCTTAATTCAACCATATCTTATAATTATTGCCTTTCGGCCTAAAAACTATTTAACGAACTAATCTTACCGCAAGGGCTTTTCAGTGGAAACAGCACTTCATTCGCAACTGAACAACTGTATCTGCGCCTGGATTAAGAACATGCTAGACAGCAGGCTGGTCCAGGGGGAGCTCGGCAGCTGTTTGACCAGGAGTTCAGTTTGTAGGGGCACACCACTAGGGGGGTGCTCTCACCGCTACTATGGATCTTAGTAGTTAACGAGATCAATAACAACCTAGAGGAGGATGGGGGCAAAGTGACGGCCTACGCCGACGACATTGCCATAGCCACATAGCCATAGATTTAGATTTAGATTTAGATTTATTAGTTATAATAAGAATCGCTGTACATAAAGAGCAAGCACTTATAAATAGTACAGGTACAAGTATTAAATATATTAAAAACAATTTTTAAATGTATTTAGAAGAAAGAAAGAGATTTGATAAAGAAAAGAAAGATGAAGATACAGAATAAAGATACAGAAGAGATTAAATATACACCAAGAACTAAGATAACGAAAATAAGTGTGAGTAATTTCAGTTTGGTACAAAATGAGAATAACAAGCCGATGAAAATTGTCTATATTCGATTTTATTCCTCACCTGGTGAGGCAGCTGGTTCCAAAGCCGAACAGCATGAACAAAAAACTGTCTTCGAGATGTCAAGCAGGTATGAGTAGATGGTAACCAACGACCATACCACGTCGAGTTAATCGATTCTCGTCAGATCACCGTAATTAAACGACGTTGGGCGCGGTTAGTACTTAGATGGGGGACCGTTTGAGAACAACCGCGTGTCGTTGGCCAGTCCCATCTACAGAGTTGAGGTAGATAATATACGTGGTATCACAATGGACCTAAATTGGTCTAAGTGTCTCGGCTTCTGCCGACAGCCACATAAACCTAACCTAACCTATCCCAACCTATGAGTAGATGGTTTAGTATTTAAACAGCGGTTAGACCGCGAGGAGGAAAGTTTGTTGAACAAATACTCTGGTTGTTGTCTGTGAATAATCTTGAAGAGCAAGATACAGGACTATATAATATTGACCTGTAACGTGGAACGAAATAAGTAAAAACACTGACACTTTCTTCTGGGAAAAACAGCTCCGCTCTGAAAAAACCCAACTTTATTGGACGCTTGCTTTTTGTGGACTAAAAATAAAAACGAGATACAGTCGCACGCGCAGTAGCACGACGATACCTCTTTCTATGTATTGATATGTATTTACATGAAAGGTTTGGTATAATAATTTGGTATGTGCATGTGGATGAGTGGTTGTGGAGAAACTCGTATGTCAATACGATACAGTGCCACCGAAAACGGCATGTTTTCTTGTAGGCCTTCTTCCTTCTATGCTGCTTGCTGGTACCTCTACTGACGTCTTTCGCTTCTGAGGGCTGGCTTTCAGGTGGCCACTTCTGGCCGCTCACTGCGCTGCTCTCTTGCTGCTGGAAAAAATATGATTTGAAATGTCTGTATAATAGCTGATCGTTATGCTGAAATATCGCTGTCAACTGGTAATATACAAATCTTCTGTACTGGCCTCGCTAGCTGTCCTGTCTCAGTTTGTATCATGACTGACCGGACTAAACCGTCCTTACTCATGATTAGCTGGCAGACTCGTCCCATAGACCATTGTGCTGGCGGGAAATTCTCGCTTTTAATCAACACTAGTTGCCCTAACTTCAAACCTTCCTTTTCCCTTCTCCATTTCTTTCGCTCCTGCAGCGTCACAAGATATTCCTCACGCCATCTTGTCCAAAAATGCTGCAACATCGTTTGCCGTTCCTTTAGCATTTTGACCGCCTTTGTATTTGCCGGCTCCATGACTGCTATCGGTGGTGGCAGCACTATTGGCTCGCCTACCAAGAAATGCGCTGGAGTTAACGCTTGCATGTCCGCTGGGTCATCACTTAACGGATGTAGTGGGCGTGAATTTAATATGCCCTCTATGCTGATGAGTAATGTTAAGAATTGCTCGCACTCTAACACTCGCTGTCCAACTATTCGCTTCAAATGATGTTTCATTGATTTAACCGCTGCTTCGTATATGCCGCCTTGGTGTGGGGCAGCTGGCACCATGAACCTCCATTCAGTTCCCTTTAGACTGAGACGATTGAATACATCGTTCGCCTTCCATTCAGTAAATGCTCGCTTGATCTCCTTGGCAGCTCCTACAAAAGATGTGCCGTTGTCGCTGTACATTCGCTCGCATCTGCCACGCCTGCTGATGAATCGTTCATAACACGCGATGAAGGACATCGATGTCAGATCTCTGACAACATCGATATGTACCGCTCTTGTTTTGAGGCAAACAAAAATCGCTACCCAAGATTTTCTTCTGGCAATCTGCCGACCCTCTCTGTCCAACTCCTTGACTGTAAACGGTCCCGCATAATCGACTCCAGTATTTAGAAATGCTTTCCCCGCTTATACCCTGTCTGCTGGCAAATCTGACATCATCTGCTGTTCGAATCGGTAATTATATCGCGCACAAATTACACATTTGTGCAAATAACTCCTTAGCTTGCTCCGCAATTTCGGCATCCAGTATTGCTGGCGGATGAATTGCATCATTACCTGTACTCCACCATCAGTCTGCTTAGTAACTCAGCTGCTGCCAGTTCCAGTCGTGGTATTGTCACAGTTTTGAGTGGCGCAACTCGTGTCTTTGCTGCCACTAGCTTGCTCGTAGCCTGTCCGTTCGCTTGCTCTACCCTTGCATATATTACTGCACCATACGCTGTCGTGGACGCATCTGAAAACCCATGAATCTGGATTTTCCCATCTCCGCCAGTGCCTATCCATCTGTCTATCCGAAATCGTTCCAGCTGCCGAATCCCTCTCCAATAGGCGATCCATCTATGTTGTATTTTGTCTGGCACCTCCTGGTCCCAATCAAGACTTAACCTCCACATATCCTGGATGAGGATCTTCCCCAGCACTGTTACTGGCGCTACATATCCATTAGGGTCGTATAACTGAGCCACACAACTCAGAATCTTTCGTTTGCTGATATCTCCTGCTATCTCCGGTGTCTTGACGATGAATGTGAATTGATCCGAATCAATCAACCACTGTAGACCCAAGACAGTTGCTCGCTCTTCTTCCTCGAAAATCATCGTTTTCTCGCTGTCTGCGCTGAACTTGTTTGCTAACCACACACTGTTCGATTTCCATTTTCTCAGCTCGAAACCGGCTGACCTTAATACCCTATCAACTTCACTGGCTTTAGTAAACGCTTGCTGTTCGCTATCGCTGCCTGATACGCAGTCATTCATATATAGGTCATTCTCTATTATTTTCGCTGCTTCCGGAAATGATTCGCTTGCATCCCTTGCACACTGTATGACGGCCCGCACAGCATTGTGCGCTGATGATGTCATACCATAGGTGACTACTGTCAACCAATATTCTTGTAGCCTTTCCTTTGGCGACTCACGCCAAAATATTCTTTGCAGATCCCATTGATGTGCTGCTACTCGTACTTGCCTAAACATCATCTTGATGTCAGCGCTGAATGCTATCCGATGCCTTCGGAAACGCATCACTATCTCTGGCAGATCTCGCTGTAACTTTTCCCCAAGCTGTTGCACCTCGTTTAGCGAGATTCCATTGTCCGTTTGGCAACTGAAATCAAAAACCACTCGGAATTTCTTGGTCACGCAATGATGCGGAACATAGTACACTTGCTCGTTGGCTCTTGGTTGTTGGTTCGCTCTCGTCATGTGTCCGCATGACTCATACTCCCGCATGAAGCCCACGTATTTCTCCTTTAATGCAGGATCTCTCTCCAGTTTTCGCTCAAGATACATGAATCTTCTTAGCGCTATCTCTCTCGAACTTCCAATTCCGTTGGCGTTTGGCTTTAGTGGAATTGTGACCACAAAACGACCCTCTTCGTCTCGCTTAGCTGTACGAATGAAGTTGTCTTCAACCTCCTGCTCTTCCATCGTTCTGGTTGTACGCGAAGTAATCTGGTCCATCTCCCAGAGTCGTCTCACCATGATATCCAGACTGTCCATGTCACTGCATCCTGCAACTGACATAACATCCCCTGTTTCGCTGTTCAGGTTCATCGGATGAGACCCGAAAATCACTGTTCCAAATGCTGTGTCTATCATCACCACATCTCCGATGCCTCTTGGGATTGAGCTGGCCAACATCTTTGCGAAGAACCCGACGCGTAATAGTATGTCGAATGGAGCTCTTCTAAAGTAACCTGGATCTGCTAGCGGAACCTTGGATGTTCCCGCTATCGACTGTACGTTTGCTTGCGGCGTATAGACTGTCCAGCTGTGTTCTTTTGGTAGAATCCAAAATTCATCGCTGATGCATGCGTTGGTATCGAACCAAGGTATTACACACACCGTTGCTCGCTTTCGTAGTGTAATAGGATTCCCATCAATCCCTATCACCTTCTTCGCTGCCGAGGCTGGTTCAATATTGCAGACCTGTAAAACGCTGTGCAACATTAGATTCGGTTGCGCTCCCGAGTCCAACAGCGCTCGGACTGGATTGGAAAGGACACCACATGATCGTATTCTCACGACCACCGTTGGCATCAATGCTGTCGTAGGCTGTCCTATAGGCTGATTAAAAGAATTCAGATAAGTGGCAAACAAATTTGTGTTTATTTTATTTTTCGGAAATTCATTTTTGACGATAGTTGTAGCTGGTTTGTTGTTGGCTGGCTGGCTGGCTTCCTCGCTGGCTTGTTTGCTTGCTGGCCTGTTGGCCGTCTTTCGTCGCTTGCACGCTGGCTCCGCTAGTCAATCATGATGCGACGTCCTCTTTGTGCTGGCTGCTTCTACCTTTAGTACTGCTGCTGTTTGCTGGCGATCTCTGGCTGGACACAGGCTGCTGTTATGCTTCTGCCCTCCAGGGCAGCGTGGACAACCGCTCTGGTAGCATTGCTGGATCCCATGCCCAATCTTCAAGCAGTTCTCGCAGAGCCCCCTGGTTCTGATGAATTCCTTCCTCGTCCTCAAATTCAAATCAAGGAACTGCTGGCAGTTGTATAGCTGATGCTCTTCATTGCATACTTCGCACCGATGACGACGAGGTATGGCTCCGGTGCTGGCCCTGGTTGCTGGCTTTGCAAACTGACTGGCTGGTCTTGCTGGCTCGGGGATTCGCTGGATCGCCCTACCCTGGCGGTGCCCGGCACGCCCAATGTCTAATTGGTTGAAGCGAACCTCTGTCTGCGCTGGTCGTGAGCTGCTGGCTAATTCCGCTGGTCTGGAACTGGGAGGGTGGCTGCGGGGTTGGTGGATGATCGCAGCCGCTTGTTTATCGAGAAACTCCAAGATCTCCCTGGTGGTCGGCGTCTCAGAGGTACGCTGGAGCTCCCATTGCTTCGCTGTCTCGCTATCTAATTGCTCATGCAACATGTGCACGACAAACATATCCCAATGCTCCACTGGAATGCCTTGTGCTCGTAGCTGGCGCAACGTCTCATGGGTGACGTTGGACATCCTCTGTAGGTCGTCCGCTGTAGGGTTTGCTGGCAATGCTGGTAGATCCGTAAACCGTCGCAGTAGCTCCCGGCAGATGGAGTATTTCCGGTCATATAGCTGGTTGAGCCGGCTCCAGGCTTCGAGGTAATTCTCGTCGGTGAGTTGCCACTCCCCCATTGTGCTAGCTGCCTTTCCCACCAAAGAGTTGCGCAAGAAGGAGAATTTATATGCCGGCGTGATTCGGTCGTTCCCGTGGATCGCTGCGACAAACCTATCTCGGAACCCTTGCCACTTTGTGAGGGATCCATCAAACTCTCCCCAGGAATTCCTTATATCCTGCATCTGGACCGGCAGTTCCACCTGAACTGATATCGGAGTCGTTGGATTTGCTGGCGTTACGCTGGCTTCGCCGGCTCTTTGCTCGGCTTCTCGCTGGCTCCTCATTGTCCCTAGGCGACGTCGCAGGGTCGCCTTAGTGTCGCAATATAGCGACTCCGCTCTGACCATTCCGGCCTCGATATCCGCTGACCGCTCGCTGGCTGCGTTTTCCAAAAGTTTGGCATGTACCTTGCCAAGGCTAGCCCATGCCTCCTCGAGTCTCTCCAGGCGGACGGTTAGCCCAACACTGTCCTCTAGCGAGAACTCCACGCTTTCAGTATAGCTGGCGGCACGCTGTATTGCATTAATTGCCGCGCTGAATGCTGCTTCGCTGGCTGTATTTCTGTAACGAGAAAATAGAATGTCTTTAATAAATATCAAGTTAATTTGCTGTCCCTGGTAAGAGACTGGCTGCGCTGTTTCCTTATCGCTGTCCGTGGCAAACGAGTAAAACAAAATAACAAAAAAACTAAATAACCCTATCCTTATGCTTTTCGTTGGCTGGCTTGTTCGCTAGCTTTCCTGAATTCGCTTGCAAATTCATTGTCGCTGTCTTCGCTATCCGCCTGCAAGCTCGCTTTCATGATTTATAATTCTTCGCTTGCCCTCGAACTTCTACTAGTAGTTCGGTATGCTGGCTGAACCTTGCTCGCTATCCCCAGCTCTCCGCTATTGCCTACCTATGTCGGCATAAATCCCAAACCAAACCAAACACTCTGATCCTACTGCATAAAAACCAGAAAAAAAAACACATTGACCCCCTAATCCGTATCCTCAACAACGACGACACCACAATAAAAAAGAATTTGACACTCACGACGAAATTACAAAACCAAAAAAAAAAAAAAAAAAAAAAACTAACCACTCGTTATGCCACTGCTCGCTTTCCACTACCTTCCCCCACACACACAACACATAGCACTTACTTACTTCTTGTTATTTTTCATCTTTTTTAAATATCAAATTAAGTACTTTTTAACTGCTTCTGGGTTTTTTTTTGCTTCCGTCGTCTGACCACTCGCACGTCTCAACTTGTTATGAGGCAGTGTGTTATTGTCTGCCTATATATCCGTTATTCTAGAGGAAAAAATAAAAACAAGAAAACCCAGCCGGCTGGCTTACCTGGTCGCTATGTATTTTGTATTTTGTTCGCTGGCAATATAACTGCTGTATATTCGCTTGCCCTTTCGCTGTACGTATGTGTGTGTGGTGGTGGTTGTGCGCTTGCTTTGTTGTTCGTTGGACGTTGACGATAATCCCCTTCCGCTTGTGTAAATTCCTTTGTCTCACGTAGGCTGCTTGATTTTCCATGTATAATTTTACTGCGCGGTCTTCTTTTATGTGTTTGATGAAACTTTCCACTGAATTTTAATTATTTGCGTATGCATTATTTAGGTTTTCCATTTATTATTCTAGCACTTTTTTATGGTTTATATTTTAGTGTTATATTATGCTTTCCATTAAGCTGGCATTTTGTTATGGGTATCTATAACACTTTGTTCCGTATGCTGGCACTTTACACTTTCCCGACACGCTTGCACTAATTTACTTATCTTTCCACGTTATCCCTAGGTCGCTGGCTCAAAGATCCGGCTCGAAGGACCAAATATATAATATTGACCTGTAACGTGGAACGAAATAAGTAAAAACACTGACACTTTCTTCTGGGAAAAAGAGCTCCGCTCTGAAAAAACCCAACTTTATTGGACGCTTGCTTTTTGTGGACTAAAAATAAAAACGAGATACAGTCGCACGCGCAGTAGCACGACGATACCTCTTTCTATGTATTGATATGTATTTACATGAAAGGTTTGGTATAATAATTTGGTATGTGCATGTGGATGTGTGGTTGTGGAGAAACTCGTATGTCAATACGATACAAGGACCGATATTTTAAAAAGGCATCAAGGTCGCAACCAAGAAGTTTGCGACGTTCTGTTGAAACGTGGTCATATCTCCGTAGATTGAAGACATACCGAGCAGTCGAATTAAGTGCCTTTGTTAGCTTAAGAAGAGAGATGTAGTCTGAGTCAGCAAAGATTTCACAACCGTATGAGATAATAGGCACAATAAGTGCTTTTACAGTTTTAATTCAACTTCAACTGGAAGTATTGCTTTGCTGACAGATAAACCTCTGAGCGATGCATATATTTTGGATACCATGGAAGAAATATGGTTGCTCCATGTAAGCTCCCTGTTAAAAATAATACAGAGATTTCGTACATGGGTGACATATTCTACATGGGTGGAGTATAGTTCTATAGGAGGAAAGATAGAAAGACAAGGTGGATGCTCAGAGATGGGGATGATTTTGTTTTTTTCAGGATTAAGCTTGAGAGCATTTTGTGTGGACCAATTTGTAATAGAGCGTAGATCCTCATTAATTTTTACAACAGAATCTTCCACCATACCAATGGGAAAGCTTAGGTAAAGCTGGACGTCGTCTGCGTGGACATGGAATTTACAATGGGACAATACAGTAGGGAGGTCATTAATAAATATAGTAAAAAGTAAAGGGCCCAGTATAGAACCTTGTGGGACACCACTACTAACAGCACGGAGGGTTGACATTTTGGAATTGTAAGATACAGCTTGGACACGGTTAGTGAGATATGAGTATATAAGCTTGTTAGAGGGAACAGAAAAATTTAATAATGTGTAGAGTTTGTTACACAGAATTGACGGATTTACACAATCGAAAGCTTTAGAGAAGTCGATTAAGGCCAGGAGAGTAGTTTTATCCTCATCGATAGCCTGCCGATTGTCATCAGATACTTTTAGTGAAGCTGTTATGCAACTCTGTCCTGAACGGTAACCAGATTGCATTGTTGTCAATAACTTATGGCTCTCGACGTATTCCTTAATTTGGCGACTTATGATAGATTCCAATACTTTGGAAAGAAACGGAAGTATTGCCATTAGTCCGTATTCCGGAGAATTACCTTTCTTCGGAATAGGTACAATTTTAGCTTTTTTCCAAGCGGTTGGGTATGTGGAAGTCATAAGAAAAGTGTTGTATATATGCCTAAAATGGGGTAAAATGAGAGGAAGAAGTATTTTAATGGAAGTATTTTAATGTTGTCCAAACCAACAGATTTATAGATAATATCGTCATTCCAACCGCGTATAAATCTACTCTGTTAAATGCGAAGCCATCCATTCTACTATTATGAAGAGTCAAGAAACCCGAAGAACTGAAAGTATTGGAAGGACCTGAAGTAGTGAGACGGTCATTCAACTCTTCAATGTCAATGTCGTCGTTACTACCGGAAATATTTCTTTTTACATAAACCAATTTCGCGAATTCGGTCCCAAAGAAATTTTGAGGATCGGTCAGAATTAAATTTGGAACTATAGTACCTCAATTTTGCAGTTTTTATTATGCATGTGACATGATTTCTGCTGGATTTATAGTCTGCATGCATTTTAGTACAGCGAAACCTTTTCCAACGTCGGTACAATATGTCCCTTCTCTTCATAGCATCAAATATTGCGTTTGAAAACCAAGGACAGGATTTTGTTTTAGGAACCTGCATGGAACATGTCTGGTGAACAGGTACTCCAGACCTACATTTAGGAACTCTACTTGTTTATTAACATCCGACGACAGATAGATATTGCACCATTCAAGACTAAGGCATTCAGAGAACAGACGTTCAACATTAATACTACGAAAATCACGATACTGGATGGGTCGTGGGGGGAACTTCTATTTACATTTACATTGAAGATAGCGAAAATAAGGTCATGATATAAAAAGACAGGTACAGATAGTTGACTGTAACATTTCACAAGACTTTCATCACTTGTCAAGAAAACATCTAACAATGACGGTAAACAGTTCGGTTTAAAATGGGTTGCTTTAGAATTAAGGAAAATCAAATTAAGAGCCCTCACAGTGTTAATAATCGAGGAATTAGTAGACCTATTAAGCAGATTCATGTTAAAATCACCGCATATGATGGTTTTAGGCGCCAAGCAAGACATTTCTTCATTAGTATCATACACAATACTGGAATGAGATACATCCGGTGCTATATAAATCGTGCAATAACACACTTATTTTCTCCATTCAAAATTTCTATAAAATAAAATTATGTGTGCTATTGGAACAGAGGAGATGTTTCGATTTAATTCGATTTACATAACGATCTGCTCGGTACAATCTAAATCCCCTTAGCGAGAAAACATCAGTATTTACTTTATCATCAAATCACGTTTCAGAGACACATATTACGTCGATCAGACTGTTCTCAAAGATCAATCGAAACTCATCAATCTTATTCACAAGACTTTGTGGGTTAATATGACAAATGTGCAAGCCATCATGACATTTACACAGAATTTAATAGGATACTTGTCCTTTTGTTCATGCTGCTAAGCCTATCACCATTAATGTTATTATATTGCCGCTCTTTTGACATTTCTCTTCAGTAAGGTTTGCCATTTCATGATGGAAAGATATAGGAGGAGGAGCCAACAATGAGTCGAAATTATTAAAATTTACTACCGAAATTCGGAGTCAGTGGCCTCAACGTTAAGAGCGCTGGTCCAGCGCGAAATGGTCCAGTCGCTTGGCCGCCTCGGTCGTGCGATTTGACGCAGTTAGACTATTTCCAGTGGGGCTACGTCAAGTCTATGGTCTATGCCAACAAGCCAGCGACGATTGATGAACTTCGTACGAATATCGAACGTGAAATTGCAGCAGTATCGGCCAATTTATGCTTGAAAACCGTCGAAAATTGGGTTCAGCGTTCTGCAAGCGTGCCCGTGGTGGCCATGCAAAAGAAATCGAGTTCCATACATAATGGCATCGAACGTAATTTCACAGGAATAAAGAATTTCATTGATATCCAAAACCGTTTTTTTTTTTTTTTTTTTTAAAAACTTTTGTAGCGCTATTATTGAAAAACTCTTTAAATAAAATAAGCAAATATCGAACATAGACGCTTCACCCAAGCGAAGAATAAGAAGAGAAATAAGAAAACTGAAATTACTCTTACAAGCCAGAAATACCTAAGACAAATTTGGTGTAGAGAAAAAAGAAAAAGAGACGTAGAAAAACAGATAGAAAAAAAAAATAAATGATAATAAAAGAGATAAATAATAAGAGAGAAAAAAGTTACATTTGATGTTGGTTGATTTAGTTAGCATGTCCATTTTGATCGTTTATGCGTGTGTTCAGTCCGACGGCATTCTTAAGATCTCCAAGGTTATTTATTAAAGCAGATGGACAAGACAAAAGGCGTATGTATATTTGTCCATTGGATTACACGGATGACAAAAGAGATTTTCGCTTAAGTTTCAAAGCTTCCCTCTGCGGTTGGTAGTTCCTCTTTGTTAAGCTTTCGTTGATGAAGAAGGCGTTTGAAGAGGAGAGTCCCACGTCGCTAAGTTTGTGAGGGCATTTCTTGTTTTTGCGATGGCGAGCTACCGCTCGCATCAAAGTCTGCTTTTCTCGCTTGTCAGCCAGTTTGAGTATGATGCTGGGGTCAGAAGTACGCTCTTCAGTATGGGAGCGGGGCTTTGCACGAAAGATTTTATTGAGACGGGGCGGCTGAATATCAACGATGGAGCAAATGTTGTGAAAGATGCTCTCTAAGCTTTCATCAGAGGATTCAGGTATACCGAAGATAACCACATCAGAGCATACTCTCTCTCTATCAATTTCATCCGTTATAAGCTGTAACCGCTTAATGTCTTGGTCGATTTGGTGAATTTGATCTTCGATAGCATTTTTAGTTTCACTGACCTGTGCTTTTAATCGATCTTCAAGCGCCAACAGCTTAGCATCCAGCTTGAGAGAGACATTTTCAGCCCATTTCTCGAGTTTCCCCTCAATTCGGCTCCACAGTTTGTCGGCTATGTTCTCAGTACCTATTGCTGTTTCCATGTATGACCGGAGAGCCAACATTTTGCTTTTTTTCCGGACGATTCTTGCGGAAATCGTAATACATTTTAATTTGGAGAGAGCAAACACCAAAAATTCAGATTCAAATTATGAGGATGGATCACTTGACAGATTAATAGAAAGTGCAACAACTCTTGATAGAGTGGTTATGCTTTAAGCATTTACAACTGCGGTTGACTTGAGAGAAATTGAGAAATAGTCGGAGAATGAAAAAACACGTCTACTGTCTATGCATGACTTTTCACACGAGAAAATTCCCCTACACTATCAGAGATCATATGGAGTCGGCCCTCAGGAAATTATCCTCCTTTTTCAATGCGGTCAGACTCAACGTTAACCCATCCAAACCCGAACAGGTTTTATTTGCAAGGACGCCACCTGCGCTCAATAACGAACCACTCAAATTTTCCAGCCATGCTAATTACCTGGGAACGATCCTATTTAGCAAACTCAGTTGGAAACCGAACATCTAAGACAGCATAAGGGAGGCTACCATTGCCATTTACACCTACAAAAAGGATTTAGGCTCCAGATGGGATCTACAGCCTATAAGATAATATACTGGCTGTGCATGGCGGTCGTCAGAATTATCCTCACTCACGGTATCATAGTATGGTGGCCTGCAATATCAAAGCAATGCCACGCAAGCGCCCTTTAACGAATCCAGAGGGCAGCCTGCATATGCATCACAGGAGCCTTAAGATCCACACCAACCTCCTCCCCACTGACATCTATGGGAAGCTGGTCGCCACTAAGGCAGCCCTCAGATTGAGAGAATCTCATTCGTGGCAAAGCTCACACATTGGGCACATGAACATCCTAACTGCACACAGGATTCCCTACTACGGACTACTTAGTCCCAACAATAGATTTCAGCAATAAATACAAGACTGCTATCCCAGACCGAGCCGGCTGGGAAGATGGTCATATCGTAAGCAATGATGCCATAGAAAAATACACCGACGGGTCAAAGACAGCTGTGCAGAGGAGTAATTCCTGTTATTGCCTCTATGGCAGCTGTTGGACAGGTTCGCATGGCTCCGGAGATACCAAGGCACACAAGCCGTTGTACCTTTTTGAGTTTCTCTATTGCGACCTTTTGTGTGGATTTTGTCCACCATACTATGGAGGCGTATGTTATAATGGGTCTTATCATCACTGTGTAGATCCAGTGGACGATCTTTGGAGATATTCCCCAGGTTCTGCCATATGTGCGACGACAGGCCCATAAAGCTCTATTAGCTTTAGTGATTTTGTTATTTATGTGAGAGTTCCAGTTAAGTCTCTTGTCTAGGATTACTCCAAGATACTTGACTTCCTCGGAGTACTCTACGACCGGGTCGTTTATTGTGATTAGGCCTAGGTCTAATTTCCTCCTTTTAGTGAAAGGAACGATGACGGTTTTACTGGGATTTATGGAAAGATTTTCCTTGATGCACCAGTCTATGGCTGCCTTTAGAGCATTTTTCATTTTTGATGTGACTCCAATTGAGTCTTTGCCCCTGACTATGATGACAATATCATCGGCGTACCCAATTGTAGTGTAGCCCAAAATGCCCATCTTGTGTAGCAGGTCATCGATGTCCAATGACCACAAAAGGGGTGAAAGTACTTCCCCTTGTGGGCAGCCCCTTACGGCTGTTACTGATACTGAGGTCGTTCCTGACGAGGCAGTTATTTTGCGACTTTTCAGCATCGCTTTGATCCATTTAATAGTTGGTTTTTCTATGTTTCTTTTCTTCTTTTCTTTTGTATGCTTGGCCGTTTGACTCATAATCGGTATGCTATAAATTAGGGCTTATCCATTAGGGTTCAAGTGCATTTAAATAATTTTTAATTGTTTGATAAGAGGTCGCTAGTGCGATCCCTTCATATAGAACCCGAATTATAGAGGGCGACTTTTTAAAAAAAAAGAAACTTAATTTGTTTATTGCAAGCTGGATTCTTTATCGCTGCATAAACTTACCGTTGCTTTCAACCATATGGTTACGTATGTTTATGGCCTTCGACGATATGATCACTTGTCAAACTGTTACAAAAGAGTGCTCGGTTGTACACCTCAGCAGTTTCTAGATGGTAGATGTTGTGTCTTTCTGCACAAAGTAATTCACAATCAATCGCCACCATATCTATTTGAAAAGCTTCAATTTGCCCGCTGTTCCAGAACTTTTAATATAATTACACCCCCATCCAATTATTTAATCACGTCTCGCCATTTCTCCGTTTATGCCACTAGACTTTGGAACTATTTGCCCAATGCAACAAAATAAATAACTGAAGCTACTCAATTTAAAAAAATCTGCGTTGGAGTACTTTTCTTAAAAAAACAAAAAAAGAAGCAACAACTTTCAAATTTCTTCAAATTTCTTCTACTTTTCCTTCTACTCCTTTCCCCTTTCTTCTTTCCTGCAATAGTGTTTTCATTATTATTTTTTGTATTTTTTTTTATTTACTAATTGTTAGGTATAGTGTATGTTTAACCATCAGATGTTATCCTATATTGTTAAGTACTATAAAAGACTAAGTCTTGCTTGTACATGATGTTCAATAAATGAAATGAAATTAAATGGAACTGTATTTATAATTGGAAATGCCAATCTGGTAGGCGGCCTTAGGCCATTTACAACTCAAGTTAAAACAAATTGTAAACGCCCATTATATGAATTTAAATAAAGTTTTCATAACTAACTAACTAACAATTGATGTTGTGCAACCCTTGAGTAATCCAGTGTTTTCTAAACACCCGATTGTATAATAAATAGTTGCTTACAACTTTAAGCATTTAAAAGTTGAAGTTCTTAATTATTTAATTTTTAAGAACTTCCTCCTCTTTCCGTTATTCGGCTTTTTAGTTACCAGCAATGAACCTCATTTGATGAACTGATACGCTTTTTTCCCTTTAGATTTTACTCATTCAAGAAAAATGCATGACACAATTTATTCAAGTGTCCCTTTTAAGTTTTAAGATAATCAATTTTAACTATCCAGGTCGTTAACTTTCGCTTTGAAATGCTGTTGCCAATGGATAATGCGGGTAAAATTATGTAAATTTAGGTAAGCAATTAGTCAAGGTGATAGGTAAATAAATTTGAATTTATTCTCGCAGACTAACAATCACTCAAAATCCTAAACAAATTAAACACTCTCAGATGATTAACACGGCAGAAAAATTAAAAAAAAAAATCTGTATACATACCCCCGTATTAATAAACAACGGAAAGCGGCGAGTTAGCACTAGCACATCTGTTAACTCATAATTCTGATTAATAAACGTGTGTTAGCTTTCACTGACATTTGATAACGTGCGGATAACTTCACACATTCTCAGATTGTAGTTCATGCATTCACATATTGAGAGAAAGCCCATGCATGTGTGGAAACATTGAGAGGATGAGAGAGAACACTGTCTCCCAGTTGGGCATATTACAATATTATTGGAATTCAATACACAGAAATGAGTGTCAACTGATGTAATATGACAGATACACTCGATTTTTATGTATAATTGGTAAAGTGCTGCCGTATTGTAGGTGCGATAAGGAGCTAACACAGGGAAAACATATTTTTATTAATCAGAAACGTTATCATAAGGACAAGTTCGCTATCCGTGTGCCAGCTAACTCGTGTGTTAAGGATTGGATAGTGTTTTTTTATTTATATATAATATGGCTGATACTCTTCTACTCTGTCGGCGACCAAATATTTTTTATTTTTTTATTTTGTATTCATAATTGTGTTTACGTATTGTCAACTCACATTTTACAATTTAGAGATGTGATAGCTTATATCTTTCTTCTAATACATTGTGTATTTTACGTTATAAGTTTTTGCCTAGTGACTATAATTTTATAATTTGGGGGAAAATACGAGAAAAACCTCCAGTGTAAAAATAAAATGAAATAAATAAATAAATAAGTAAATAAATAAAAAAAAAATAAATAAATAAAAAAAGTAATAAATGATATGTTTTATTAGCAATTACAGCTAACTATTAATACCTAGATACTTAGGTTAGGTTAGGTTAGGTTTATGTGGCTGTCGGCAAAAGCCCAGCTAACTGCTTCCAGTTGCGCACTCCAAGTTGGTTGAGATCCCCTTCCCCTTGCGCGCGCCACCTAAGGCGAGGTTTTTCTCTACTGCATTGTCCCTCCGGGTTGGAATCGAAGACTCTTCGGCGGAGACTCCGGAGCGTTGGTGTCCATTCGCTCTTCATGTCCTACCCATCCTAGTCGACTGATTCGCACTTTTTTTTTACCAGGTCGATGTCGCTGTACAGCTCGTAGAGTTCGCTGTTAAATCTTCTTTATCACTTACAACACGGCAGCACTTCATCAAATTATGCTCAAAAATCAAATGTATGTGCCATATTTTACTAGTTGACACTCATTTCTGTTTATTCCGATCCAATACTATGGTATAGTGCGTACCAAAACAGTTGGCCATTCTACTGCGCAGGTCTCTTAAAATGTGTTTTACAATCTCTTAAATTGCAAAAACAAGCATAAAGAGACGAAAATGGGCGGAGCCATAATAAAAAACGACGTATACCCTGCCTTGTGTTCAAGATCGCTGTCGCGATCTCACTGAGGGTGGTTTCTTCATTTTCCTTCTTTTATACTGAAATTAGGAGCGGAGGAAAAATATAGACCATTATGTATGATGTGATCACGGTCGGATAGATTAAGCAAAACATTGCACATGAATTGATTGTGTGACTGTGTCTGTATGAAGGTGTACGGTTTTAGATTTAAACCCTATTTGCTCATTATGCTTTCGTTGATCATTATTAATTGTGTCGTGCATATTGATCATGTAGGTACTGATATTGGCACGCAAAGTAAAGTAAATTGCAGTGTCACACCAAATTTTTTTTGTTTATATCATTGAATTTGGGCGAGGTAGGTAAATTTAATAAAAAATTTACAATTTGGGAATTTTTTGGAAACGTAAACGATTTTATGCCCAATAACAATAGGCACGATTTTCTGTCACAAAAAAGAGGATGGGGTATTAAACGGTTCGTTAAAGACAAAATGGTGAACGTTCTTGATTCTTCAATAATTTTTTTTAAGAAATGCAGTTTTTAAAACTTTTTGAACTACCCACCACTTTTAAATTTGTAACCTTGATTAAAAGTGTAAATTATAGCGAGATAAAATTGACGATGAGTTGCAAATATAAAACAGATTTACAGCGAGCAGCAAAACAAAACACCAGTATACCAAATGGGTGGTTCGGTTTTTTTTTTTTTTTTTTTTTTTTGTCGGGATGTGTGAAACTTTCTGCACTGGAGCACTCAGACTCAATACTGGTCCATTGTACTGCCAGGCAGACACACCACATTTTACTGTGGGAATTTACTCGTTTTTCTAAGAAAAACGAGAAGGCGCTTCAATGATAAGGAGCTTAGGTTTACAGCACTCACCATATCCGCACCAAATACCTGCCACCTGATACGAGCAAAAGCAGGACAATCACAGACGAAATGTTCCGCAGTGTCGTCGCTTTCTCCACAGGCTTCGCAGTTGGTGGTGTCGCTTAGGCCTAGCACCTTAAGGTGTTTGGCAAAAGGGTAGTGTCCCGTAAGAACGCCAGTAGTCTGTCTGCAGTCTTTTCTGTTGAGAGACAACAAGAATGCCGCGGATTTCCCACAGACGTCGGGGAGCATTTGCTTAGTCTGTCTGCACCCTGGAGAGTCATGCCAACGGCGATTGTGTTCATAGGAAACCCAACCGTCAATGGAAGCCCTGACCGAGGACGCAGGCAGACAGATCGCTGGTTCAGGTCCTGAGAGGTCCCCCTCTGAGCCTTGTCTAGCAAGTTCATCGGAGATCTCATTTCCCGTGATCCCGTTATGACCCGGGACCCAGACAAGTTTAAGTGAATTCAGCCTTCCGACCGAATTCAGAGATATCTTGCATTCACGTACTATTTTGGAGGTAGTTAAGGGTTTGAGTAAGGCCTTAAGCGCAGCCTGACTGTCGCTACAGACGCAGATACTTCGCCCCCTCCACCTGTTCCTCGTAACATAGTCCATGGCCATTAGGATAGCATAAGTCTCTGTTTGGAAGACTGACGCATGTTTGCCTAACGGAAAGAAAAGTCTAACGCTATCGCTCTCCACGAAGACACCAGCACCAGATCCTTGATCGGTTTTGGAGCCATCCGTAAAGATTCGACTGCATTCCCTTCCAGGTTCAGAGTCCGGCCAGAGCCAGTCCTGGACGCGAGGAAAGTCGACCTCGTATTTGCGCTTTAGCCGAAGTTCCGGTGTCATCGCATCAGACGGCATATCCATAAGACAGGAGTCGAAGGACAACCGTTGCGCAAGTTCATCAAAACTCCAGTGCGAGTTATACCAAAAGCCACCTCTTGTAAGACGTGAGATAGCCTTGATTGTACAGCCCATGATGTAAACATCAAGGGGCGGAAGGTTCAATAGTGCATCTAGGCCGGAGCCAGGCGTGCTGGGGAAGGCCCCCGTGCAGCCGAGACATACCTGCCTTTGGAGTTTGGCAAAAGCAGCAGTGACGTATTTACGTGAAAGCTTATTCCACCAAACAACCGATGCGTATGCTATAAATGGTCTTATCATAGCCGTATAAATCCATAGGACTCTTTTCGGTGATAAGCCCCATGTCTTGCCGAAAATGCCTTTGCACTGCCAGAAAATAGACAGCGCCTTGGCAGTCTTCAGCTCAACATGTTTGGACCAAAGAAGTTTGCTATCCAGGATGACTCCCAGATACTTTGCTTCATTGGAGAGTTGGATTGTGACGCCTTTTAGCACTGGCTGAGTCAACCCGACCAGCTTCCTCCTTCTCGTAAAGAGAACAACCTCAGTTTTAAGAGGATTGACCGAGAGCCCATTCCTAGTGCACCATTCGTCGATCACGTCAAGGGCCGCCTGCGCCTTGGCGCATACAGTCGCTAGGCATGATCCAACAGAAAGCACGGCAACATCATCCGCGTACGCCTGAGCGTAAATATTAGAACTGTTGAGTGCGTTCAACAGAGAGTCGACCAGCATACACCACAGCAGTGGAGACATGACGCCGCCTTGCGGGCAGCCTCTGTTTACCCCCGCCATAACATAGCGGCCACAATCCGCATCCGCAACCAACGTTCTATTCATTAGCATTGCTTTAATCCACAACACCAATGGTTCGTCTACTCCGTGTTGTCTGGCGGAGCTGCACATGCTATCAAAAGTCGCATTGTCAAAAGCACCCTCAATATCGATGAAAATGCCCATCGCGTATTCTTTTCTGTCAAGCGCGCCTTCAATTCTACCAACTAGATTTTGGAGCGCAGTCTCGCAGGATTTTCCGCGTTGATAGGCATGTTGCATCGGAGATAGTGGGTGCAATCGCAAAGCACCTTTGCGCACGTGAAGCTCGACCAGCCTTTCCAAGCTTTTCAGCAAGAGAGAAGTCAGACTGATTGGTCTGAAGCTCTTGGCGAGCGAGTAGTCACTTCTGCCAATTTTTGGTATGAATGTTGGAATGTATGCCAGTGCTAGGACACCGGTGAAGATTTTCTTCATAGTCGGTAGCAGCTAGTTTGTACATTGTTGCAGCATGGCTGGGTATATTCCGTCCGTACCAGGCGACTTGAAGCCGTCAAAAGACGCAAATGCGTATTTAATGGCCTCGTCCGTCACCACGGCCTTCGCAATATACCAGCTACGCCGAGTTGTTTGTCTTGGCTCACTCATAGTCTCGGTAATCGGGGCTGGTTGTGAACCAATTGTAATCTGGTTACCCGGAAAGTGAGACTCCAGCAGATAACTAAGAGTTTCCGCTTTCGTCTCAGTGAAGGTGCCATCAAGTTTTCTAAGTGAGTCCAGTTTGGCTGGTTTGCCCTTTTTCAGAACTTTAACCAACCTACTAGTTTCACCCAGCTTTTCAATCTTTTCGCAGAAATTCTTATAAGAAGCACTTTTGGATACCCGAATTAGCCTCTTATATTCCTTCTGCTTCGATCGGTAGAGATTCCAGTCTGTCTCCAAATCAGTCTTGAGTGACCTATTTAGAAGCTTTCTAGCTTCTCTACGAATTCTTTGCAGTTCCGAGCTCCACCAGGGAACCGGTGTTCTGCCAGGGGGTTTGCTTACTGGGCACGTCAGTTCAAAACAGCTAGTAATGGCACTATTCAGGTCTTGAACAGCTTCCTCTACCTTTTGTCTCGTCCTGAGTTTGGTTGGAGTTTTGAGAGTTTTCCCTAATTCCTCCCTGAAGCGTATCCAGTTGGTTTTTCTCGGATTCCTCCTCTCCTGCAAAGTTATGGCTTCGCATTCGATTTGGAATTCGATATATCTATGGTCTGAGAGGGACACCTCCGAAGAGACCCTCCAGTTAGTAACCGCCTTAAAGTATCTATTTGATAAAGTTAGGTCGATCACTTCCTGTCTTCTTGACGTCACAAAAGTTGGTTGCGAGCCAACATTGTTGATAGTAAGATCAGATGATAGAATGAAATCCAGGAGATGGTTTCCTCGCATGTTGCATTTGCTGCTGCCCCAAACAGTGTTTTGAGCATTGGCATCACAGCATATAACTAGGCCCATCTTCCTGGTGTCGCAATAGTCAATGAGTTCAGCAATTGCCCTCGGTGGTGGAGGCACTACCGAATCATAGGGGAGATAAGCTGATGCCACGATGAAGGTCTTCCAATTTGCATTCGTTTCGTAGCTAATGGCTGCAGCAACCAAATCTTGGCCACAAAATTGTCCAAGCTTAGTCGCTGAAAAAAGGTTCGACACAGCAAGACAAGCCCTTGGTCTCTCGGACCGCTCGTCACAGAGTATCGTAGTGCCACGGACACCTCCAAGGCCACAGATGCGATTTTTCCACACCCATGGCTCCTGTATGGATATTATGTGGGCTTTTGTATTCAACACAGAAAGCTTCTTACTGATGAGTGCAGTAGCAGCCTTGGAGTGTTGAAGGTTAATCTGAGTAAATCCAATCATTGGAAATACATCAGTCATACTAGTGGAAGGGCACGCAGAAGGTGCGCGCGCAGTTCCACCGACAGGAGTGCTTGAGGTCTTCTTCCTCCGTTTGTTCCTGTTCGAGCTATTGGAAGGGGAGGCAGCGTTGGTTTCAGTCAGCTGGCTGGTTTCGGTTGGGGTAACCTCTGCCGACCTGCATCTCTTTTCCGTCGCCGCCGGGGAAGGGCAGTTCTCAGCGCTTGCGCCTTCAACTGGCGGTGCAGTTTCTTCGCGCCGCACGATAGCCGCCTTTCTCCTTTTCCTCTTTCGCTGGCTCTTAGATGGACGCTGACCAGTGGACGCCGCCTCTGTGGCCCGTTTCACCTGTTCGGTTTCGCAGGCCTCGTCGGCAGCATCACACCTATCGGCTGTCTGTCTATTGGTCTGAAGATTAAGCGTATCAGGTTGAACCTCTCCGCCACTTTCTTCATGTTTCCAGCCCAGTCTACCGAACGTGTCGGAGATAGAGCTGCAGGAATCTTCGGAAGCAAACCTTTTCGCAACTCGAAGGTCAACGCCTGTACAGGCGGGGGGTATATGTATGTCGGTTGGGGCCTCCAGAATCCGTGCCCCGACCGTGGTCGAAAAGACCACGGGTGGATTTTCGCCCATGCGAGTACCACCTGGAGTATTTGAATCATTAAGTTGTTCCTGCATACTTGTTTTTTGGTTTGGTTCGCGATAGAGCTTTGACGGTGTATAAAACGCCGCTATGACTCTAAAACCTCGGATCACGAACGTATCGTATCGAGGTCCCCCTATCCACCACCTGGGGACGCGCCTGGTGGGTAACCAACCCGACAGGGTGGTTCGGTTTGGTTTGAATTAAGAAGTAAAAACACACACGTTTTAGTACTAAGATAAAAATATTTATTGATTTTGCTACCTATATATGAAATAGTTAATATTAATGTATATTAAATTGAATTCGAAGAACTGTCAGTTTCATAATCGGTTGAAGAATCATCTCCTGGATTGATAATTATTGCATCCGACATTGTGTCCCACATCTGCTCGTGTGAAAAGTATTCCTCCTCTGTCCTTATAATTTTTTCACAAACTTTGCGCCAATCTTCAACTGTTATTTTTGAAAATTCTTCTTCAGCTAGTTTCTGAACATCCGATAATCTAAACGTTGTATTTCGGCTTCCGACTCTTCCCTTGACTGTTGCCCAGATCTTTTCAATAGGGTTGAGATCTGGATGATAGGGTGGCAATCGTAGTACTTCGTGTCCCGCGCCGTGAATCATATCGTCAATCTTATGCTTGGGGTGGTGATTAGTCCGATGTCGCTTTATAAGGTCATAAAGTTCGACTTTGAGCATTTTTGAAGAATGCGGTATATTGTTGACGGAAAGCCATTCTAACATCTCCGATTTAACGGAAGCAGAAGTGATTTGCTTGTGTTCCCATTTGTTGTGATATGATGCGTGGTCCATTACAATAACCGATGGTTCCTCTAGGTTATTTAAAAATTGATCCTTCATCCATTTGGAGAAATTTTCAAAATTCATCTCATCGTGATAATCTCCTGTTTTCGACCCAGATTTAAATAAAAGCAAGGCATTATTCACGAAGCCCTTCGCTCCACCTGCATGCGCCATTATCAGCCTTTGGCCTTTTGAAATTGGCGCCTTTAAACCTTGACTGGTGCCGTCAGTCCATGCCCTTGGCCTTGTGTGAGAGCTGTGAATATAGCTCTCGTCCAAATAAATAATCTCATATCCTTCTGACCTGTACTCCCGCACCTTCCTCAGATATTTCACTCGTAAAAGTTTGATTTCATTTCTTTCGCAAAGAAATTTACGGTTGTTCTCCGTTTTCCTATAAGAAAATCCATTTCTTTTTAAAATCCTATGTAGCGACATATTGCTTAGGTTCAGCTCCAAATCTTCCTGCACCCGTTGTCTTAACATTTTTAATGTTATCATCATTTTTTCTTCAATGTGGAAGTTGTATATAATTCGCCGAACAGCTGTGATACCAAATTCGTCCAATCCAGTTTTCCATTTTGTATGTGGTACTCTTTTAGTTGGAGATTCAATAGCGCCTTTCTTCTCATATTCTTTAATTATCCTTCTTATTGTTCGGGCCGAAATTCCCGTAAACTCCTCTGTCTGTGAATTTGCGTATGTGATGGGATTATCTATACATAAATTCCTAGCTTCTTCAATTTTTTTGTAATATATGCTAACAACGATCTTACGTCCTAGACTTCCTATTGGTTTTCCTTTTCTTGAAAGATCCATGACAATTTATTTTATTTTAATAAACTTATGTCCTAGCAATGCTTTTGTTTTCGTGAAAGTGAATTCCAAATAGGAAATCCATAATATATATGCGTTATCTTAAAATAAAAAACTCTAAAAACCAAGCAACAAATTTATTCCTTGCCCCTACAGGTAACCAAATGCAAACACTAATCATGTCGTAAAACTTTTACACTTAAGTCAAACAGGTAAAATCAAACATCATAAAATTAATGCTAACCAAGCACACCACCCATACAGGTACCTAGCGCTAAACCACGAAATGTTCAACCATAAAAAGGGTTGGGAACCCTTTCAAATACAATCGGACTTCTGGGTAGAAATGTATAAAAGTCGACCTCATAATAAAAAATTAAGTTTATTTAGATATTCAACAGCATTTTAGTTCTAAGCACTGTAAAGTTGGGTTACGCATTGTAAATTACAGGCAAAAACGCTTAGTGATTAAATCTCTTTCGCGTCATTTTTGTTCTCTTAAATCCTCTCTCTGCGCAATCGACCGTTGGCCAACTGTTTTGGTACGGACTATACTATGGAGTCAACGAATTACGAAAGAATAATATGCCGAAATGGGAGACAGTGTTCTCTCTCATCCTCTCAATGTTTCCTCACATGCATGTGCATGTATCCTCTCAATTCTGCTACCCGCTCCTTATATCGCTGAGTTAAATTATTCGCTTGTTATCGCATGTCATTTAAAGCTAACACACATTTATGAATTTGAATTATAGGTAAACAGATGTGTTAGTGCTATCTCGCTGCTATTTGGTGTTTATTAATATGGGGTTGTAAATATAAAAATTGCACTGCCGAAGAGCCAGGAAAGAAAGTGTTGATACAACTTAGTGCGATATGGAGGCCATTGCTTATTTGAAAGCCAGGTCACGGGTTCGACAAAACTTTCTCGCTTTTATTAGAACTGTTATCAAATTGTATTATAAAAACGTATTTATTATGATATGAGTATATGAACTATTCGAAAATGGTAGCTAAAACACCGATGTGCCTTAAAATCACCTTACACATTTTAGAGAATTTGACATTTTTCTGAAGTTGCAGATTCTACCCTCATGCGAGTCCAGTTGGGAAAGGCTGAGTCTGCCATCTTCTTACCTTTACTCCAAGTATTCAAAACAGCAAAATCGTTAGCGTCATTTTTTAGAAAAGTCAGGTTTTCAAACTGTTATACAAAAAATTATTTCGAAAATTTCTTTGAAATCAATAAATCCATTTTTGATGTAGGTATTGCCATGTTTCGTGGACGCAGTCGCGCAGAGGTTAGATTGTTGAACTACTAATCATATGGTGGCAGGTTCAAATCCCGTTGGGGTGAAGTGATAACTAAACGTTTTTTGCACTGCTCCACCTCAGGCGAACGTCTTACAAATATCCAAGAGTAACACTTGTCATGAGAAGCTTCTCTTCTTTGCTGTGCCGATTCGGCTTAAAATTGTAGGTCCCTTCCACTTCGCACAGGTAAACGATTGAGGTTTAAGACCTTGTATGGGCCGTTAATGCCTAATATTTATTGCCGTTTTCCTAACATATCGTTATTTTCTCCAAAATACCAAAACTTCGATCCTCCACGATACCGGATACGTTGCTTTCTCCTGATCAAGAGTGGTTTTTAAAATAAAGGTACGGAAAGTATTCTTTGTCGTCTCGAAGCCTCGATTCGCCATCGTTCTTAGCAAATCTTTCTTTGGGTTTTTTTTTTAAAGGAAAGGTTAATGCCAAGGTCGGGCGCAGTGGCTCAGTGGTTAGTGTGTCGGATGCTTCACAGAAACCTGTCAAATATGTTCATGAACGCTGTCGTACAATCTTATCAGCATATCTCGTATCTGTAACAAATTGATGAGTATGACCACAAATCAGCAGGGTGATTTTAATAGATAAGCTTGGCATTTTGTCATAAAATATAATCAGAAGTTTCGAACTTTGCCTTTGGCTGTCAAAATGCGGAAAACTAAAAGCCCTTAGTTTGGTAAAGGGTTCTGGTTACAATTTTGAAAAAAAAAACGTTATGTGATCTTAACTTCTACATCTCTGTCTCTGAAGAACCGTTCTTCATTTTAAAGGTGTTTGCCATGGACACAGATTTGCCGTTTACACTTTTTTGATTGAGCGCATTATTTGCGCTTTAGGAGCAAAAAATCAGAAACCCTTATTTTGGTAAGGGGTTCTGATTACGATTTTGAAAATTGGTTTTTGATTATATTTCTTAATTTTGAAAAATATCTTTTTTTTTAGGTATCGAGACCATTTGGTAAAATAACCTGATGTCAAATAAATAAATATCATATCTTTGATTAATATTCCATTTTTAATAATTAACATATTTTTCAATAAAATCCATTTTTGGTCTTCGACGATTTGTTGCGACATTCCCGAATTGGCCATCGGTAACCACGGTACACAATCGGTTCCCCATCCTTCAACTGATTTCAGCGAAGTCTGGTTTTCAGTCTTTACAAACTATACTGAGTTCTGAGTTCACTGACAAAATAATACTGAGTGGAGTTTTGTTTTTGGTTTACAAATAGAATGAGAAATGAGTTATTACTGAGTTGCAGAAAAAACACCACTATGATAACTTTGGCTGAATCAAAAGAAACATCTTCTACGATTCTTCATAAAATAAGTCATTCCGATCATCAAAACCTTGTGCACTCTAATTCGGAACTCAATATAAATTTACCGGAATACCGTTGCCACACTCAAGCAAAATGATTAGGTCCATAGTGGAGCACCTTTTCGCCCAAAGACCAGATACTTTATGCAGCATAATAAGAGAGTTTAATCCAGAGGATATCCCACAAATTACCCTGGAGGACCTACTAAGGGCGTGTAGCAAGATAGGCGACAACAAGGCGCCTGGCCCGACGGCATCTCGAACAAGGCAGTAAAGATGGCTTTAAAAAAGAGGCCAGATCACCCCATGTCGATTATGCAGAAATGCCTCGAAGAAGTAACCTTTCCTAAAAAATGGAAAACGAAACAACACCTGGTCCTGTTACCAAAAGGAAAGAAACCTCCAGAAGAACCATCGTCCTATCGCTCAATATGCCTGTTGGACACTATGGGAAAAATACTCGAGAAAATAATTTATAATATATAGTACATTACTCGCTGTAGCAGAAGAAAGAGGAGCCCTCTCAGATCGTCAATTTGGTTTTCGAAAAGCGCGATCTACTGTTGATGCCATAAAAGCGGTATTTGATATCGCAGAAAATGCCATCGAAGGAGATAGATGGCTTTATGGCACAAAAGAGTACTATGCCGTAGTAACATTGGATGTTAACAGCTGGTCATTCACCAGAAGATCACTCGCTAGAATGGAAATACCGCAGTAACAGTAAGTTTAAGTACAACTCTGATGAAGGAGTCAAGTACTACAAAGTCACCGCAGGAGTCCCACAGGGAGGGCCGTTGCTGCGGAACATTATGTACGACGAAGTCCTTCGATTGACGCTACCTCACGGAGTAACGATATTTGGATTCGCCGATGACATTGCCGTCGTGACAGTGGCTAAACATATCCGTGCTGTAGAATCAGCTACAAACGAAGCCATTTCCCAGATAAAGGGCTGGTTTTTATCCGCTGGACTAGAATTGGCCGACCATAAAACAGAAGCCGTCCTTACATCAAGAGAAAAATCGTAGAGTTCGCTAATTTTCAGGTGGGTAGCCAAACCATCAGGTCAAAAGAGGCGGTTAAATATCTTGGAGTAATGCTGGACAATAAGCTGAAGTTTAAAACTCACATTGACTACCGAGCCAAAAAGGCAGCGCAACTACATTAAGCTCTTTCGCGCATGCTGCCTAACATCGGTGGTTACGCTAGAAGGATGCTCCTCTCCAGAGTAATCACCTGAGTTTTGTTATATGCCGCCCCATGCTACCATCTTACACAGTTCCTATCCGGTCATGGAGGATATCGCAAATACCTGTACAGATTTGGACACGATACCTCACCACCTCACCACTTTGCCCTGAATGCCTCCGGTTTGCACACCAGAGAATTGAATTACATAGCCCATCGTCTATAATCGACCATATGCTGTTATCAGAAGTGACTTGGGAAGAGATTAGCACATACGTAACGAATGTGCAAAGCAAGCTGCGAAGAATTGAGAAAATTCGCAAAGTAGCAGAAGCAGTAGAAACAGATCAAGCTGAAACAGGAGTAGAAACAATAGCTTAAGACGAATAGCATGATATGCTTCCCAGCCCCGCGAAATAATACCTAACGGCAGTCCCGCGGGGAGAATATTAGAAATGTGTTGGGTGTGGATTAGTACGTAGGCGCATTCCTGTCATAGATTGTTCGGGTTTGCGAATCGTGCATGCAATCCTTCGAAAAAAAAAGAAAAAAACATAGGGACGGGCTACAGTCCGCTTGGGCGAACTGTTGGATACCCTATTTTTATTCCTATCCCTCATAACTCATAAGTGGGTGTGACAAAAGTCTTAGTATGGTTGAATTGTTAAGAATTCTCCACATATTTTGTTATATAACATTTAAAGGATTTTATCAAAAAAAAAAAAACGAAGCTTTTGTAAAAAAACGCTCACTAGCTCAAACTTTGGTTTTTCAATAAAATGTTTTATTTAATTGTGGGCGTGTCAGTAGGCGGATTTAAAAAAAATTAACACATGAGCATAAAGGGCCCCTAGAGAGTATATATTATAAATTTCAGCTCCCTAGCTCAAACTTTGAATTTAAAAAAAAAAAAATTAAATTGTGGGCGTGTCAGTAGGCGGATTTTGAAAATATTAACACATGAGCATAAAGGGCCGCCTAGAAAGTATATATTATAAATTTCAGCTCCCTAGCTCAAACTTTGGATTTGCAAAAAAAGTTTATTTTAAATTGTGGGCGTGTCAGTGGGCGGATTTTGAAAATTTTATATCCCGAGCAGTTTTAGGAGTCATAGATCATATATAAAAAATTTCAGCTTTCCAGCTCAAAATTCGATTTTTTCCAAAATTTTGTTTTTTTGAGTTTGTGGGCGTGTCTGTAGGCGGATTTCAAAAATTCGTAAACTTGATTATTTCGGGACCCTAGAGAGTATATGGTTAAAATTTCAGCTCTCGAGGCCCAGTTTAAAGGCCTGATTTTTGCCGACGGACGGACGGGCGGACATGGCTAGATCGACATTACTATCGATGCTGATCATAAATATAGTAACTTTTAGGGGTCTACGGGAAATATTAAGGTATGTTACAAACTATGCGTCAAAATTAATATATCCTTAGAATAGGATATAAACACTCAAGCAGTTGAGCACTGTGTAAAGATTCTGACCGAAGCTTCAGAGACGGTGGCTGCAGAAAAGCCAAGAGATGGATTAAATCGTTCTTAAATGAAATAACGGTGAGTTTTTCTTAGATTCTATACCAAATCAGACTACAATATAGAAAAAAAAATGCAATCAAACATTTTTTTGTCCACATTTGGTTTGTTTCTATAACACTAACCGTAAACGATACAGTACTTTGAACAAAAACCAATTATTGTTCAGTTCGTATGGTATGAGCGAAATATTTTAAAATTCTATCTCATGAAGAAAAAAAGAAGCCTTGAAAACCACGGATTTGACGAATATGTTGTTGGCCTTTAGTAGAAGGCGTAAACTTTAACCTAAAAAAAAATCGTACTCTCATTGCGCACGCTGTTTTTTTTTGGTAACTGGCATTAAAAAGAACTTTGCATATATTTTTGTTCATACTTCGACGACACTCCACCACAGCGACCATGTATCTAATATTCCATACATAACCTCCATATCAACACTTTTTATTAAAATAAAAACATCAGAACCATTTTTTCAATTTTCAAATGAGGCACCCTAAATAATACAGCGAAATGATATTTCCATAAAAAACGCTTACCAGTCCCCACTGTATCGTGTCAAAATGTCATCATAGTTTTTGATAACTTAAAAAAGTCAATGACCGTGAATGCGGCAGTCAAAATCGAATGATTTAACAAGTTACCTTCGAATGAACTGACAAATTGTGTTGGTTAAGTCAATTTGCAATGACAGGGCGTAAGGCAATATGCACAAACTAGAATGGCCTTGCTGGCTTCCATTTTGCATAAATTCTTCATTCTTATGTTCGTCATATTTTTTATTTGTTTATCTATTTTATGTGGATATATTAATTTATAGCAACAAAACGCTTTGCTTCGGCACGTTTACCCAATGTTTTGTTTTTGATCGTGTACCCCTCTCACACTCTGGAAGACGTATCGACGATTTTTAACCGGAAGATGATAGATCGTTACCCGAGTATAAAAAGCATATTAATTAACATATCTAATTTAAATTAGTTTCATATAACCGAGGGTATAAATAGAAACGCAGTTCCGCAGCTGATGCCCAGTATGGGTTTGTAAAATTTAACAGCTGATCGTGATGAGGTTCTTGATTTTAATTTTCGGTATGCATTTGGATTTTCAACCAAAATATATAAATACATTTTTAATTGCTTTCTTAAGTTCTTTTCACCGTGGGTGTGGTTGATGTGATGAGTGAAAATCCAACAAAAGCTCCGTACTGCAACCCAATATGTCCATCGGAATACGATTTAATTTGTGCAGCCAACGGAACCTGCTTGAAGGTATTCAATAACGCCTGCTTATTGGAGGCGTACAACTGTCGGGCGAAATTTGACATACGTGAGTTTTAGACAAGGTTGTTTTATCGTAATGTTAAAAATATCTAATGTATGGATTTATTGAATACTAAAATATGACAGGTTTAACACTTTGTTAACTTCAACCACAATTTCGAACGGTTGCATTACAAGTATATTCGGTAATTGGTTTTAACTCGTTTGTTAATGAAAGTTTGTTTTAAGAAGCGCTTTTAAATATAGTGGATATTTCGGGAAGTGCATTAGTTTTGTTTATAAAACAAACGGGCCTTAGCCAATATAAACTATATACAACTTATCATTACAATATTGATTTTATTATATACTCGCAATCTTTATTTGTGCTATAAAATCTGTTAAACTCTTTTATATATTTCAGCTTTCCAAGAGGTCGACTTTATCTACTGCAATGACTTAAAACACAAATTTTGCTTCTAGAGAAGTTTACCTAGTACCTACTTAAAAAATACGTTTATATCTTAGAATAAGCCTAATAAAATACCACAAAATTTACAATTTTATTCTTTTTCAAAAAGAATCGTCCTTGTGAAAGGGTCACTGGAAAAAACTGGTTTAGACCGTTCAGGCATGGTGAAAGCCGCTATGTGATCGCGGAACCAGATTCTGCGAAAGGGCCACCCATGTTCCGAAGTAAAGACCGTAACAAATTATCCTGCAACGAGAAAATGTTTCCTATGACTCAGGCTGTAGCGGATAAATTTTTTTTAAACGAAATTAAAGTCCCAACTTCGAGTTAATTCGAACCATTTGGCGAACAACTTTTAAGTCTAGGTAGTCCAGATTTGCAAGCCTATTAAGATCTGTATTTTCGAACCTTTTCGTCCAGGGGCAGAGCAAAGTTTCTGGAACTGTTAGTTTAGGGCTCAAATGGTTCCGAAACAAACAAATAAAAATAGCATCAGGAATCCCATAGGCGCTCTTCGGCCAAACCCGACCGAAGCGCTCAGTGTGATTTTTCCATTTGATCCATTGATCAGCATTTTAAATCCATTGAACCGTGTAATAAAGTAAGACTTATATAACCTGGATGTCGATCCACGAAACCCTATGGCAGTGGCGGATCTAGGATCTCGACGAGAGGGGGGGGGGGGGGGGGGTCCACAAAATGTATGTTGTCATGACCTAACTTAACCTCATTTTCTCATTCTTTTTTTTTTTGTTTTTTTATATAGTTTGTAATATTACTCCCAAGCCATAGTAATATTAACGTTACTCTCAGCATTTCTCTGAGAATTACCTATCCTGGTTGAAAGCACGAGACTTGGAACCAGAACTAGGCTCGGAGGGGTAGGTGGAAAATCGTACATGCGACTCTTTCTCACTTAAGATAAGAAAACAAAAACCACCTCCCTTCGGAACCTTCATACTACAACTAAGTTATTCCTATTCAGTAGTTTTATTTAAACTGTTAAATACGCGTTTGGCATTCAGCTTCCCAGTGGAGGCACCTGCTAATACCGCCATAAGCACGCGGTTACATCTTATTGTGCTAATTCAAATGGTTTTATCCTTTGTAATCGGCGCACTAGGTTAGTATCGTCTCGAATTTGTAGCATGGTGTTATTGCAATGGCCGTGAAGGCGTGTCTGTTGTTTGCGGGCAAAATGTTTTATTTCATCTTCGACGATAGCCATACTTAGGTCTCTGTGGATATCAGTGTTTCTGATAAACCATGATGCATTTACTATTTTTCTTAGCACTCTGTTTTGAAAAGTTTGTAAAATTTTGATATTACTAGATTTGGTACAACCCCAAAGTTGTATACCGTATGTCCAAACCGGTTTTAGTACTTGCTTGTATAAAAGCAGCTTGTTCTGCATGCTGAGTTGGGAAAATCTACCAAGCAGCCAGTGCATTTGTTTACATCGAATGGCGAGCTCTTCGCGTTCATTCTTGACGTCCGGTTTCCATTTTAATTTCGCATCGAGTGTCATTCCCAAATATTTTGCCTCGTTTGCGTACGGAATTCGTACCGAATCAATGAAAATGGGTAAGTTGTCTCATTTTTATATTTAAAATTCACGTGCGTTGATTTGGCCTCGTTGAGAGCAATACGCCAAGTCTTTGTCCAATCACAAATTTTGTCAATAGAGCGTTGGAATTTATTAGTTGCTGATTCAACGGTATTTCTGACCGCTAATGTAGCTGTATAGTCTGCAAATGTGGCAACTGTAAATCTTATCCAGGAGCTTTGCTTAATTTTAGTTTCTCTATTTCGAAGCGCAGTTCGTGTAGCGATACACTTTTTATTCTATAATTATCAGGTGCCACGGTTAGGACAGGAAATTCGAGCAACGCTTGACCATCAAATGGTTTAAATGTTTCTTCCAGATGTTCGGCAAATATTTCTGCTTTTTCCTTGTCACTCTTCGCCCATTCTCCATTGATTTTCCTGATGGTGACGCTTGCGTTTTTGGTTTTTTAATGCCTTTCATGGCTTTCCAGAGCGAGTAATTTGTACTTTTATCCGCAGTTAGGCTTCCAAGATATATAGAAATGTCACGATTTTTAAAGTCTCGAATTTCTCTCTTAAGTTTACTACAAAGGTAGTTAAGAGTGGTTTTATACTGTGGAGCTCGAGATTGTTGCCATCTTTTGCGCGCTCTCCTTTTCTTCTTTAACAATTGAGTGATTTCCAACGGATATTTTATTTCGCAATTTGTGGTTATTTTCCGTTTATGGGGAGTATTTTTCCAGGCTGAGCATTGTATGACGTTAATAAATTGATCGACTTCGTCTTCAAGTTCGTGGGGTGTTCGAAGAGACACTTTGAGATCGATTTTACTTTCACAGTATTTGTTAAAGGATTCCCAGTTTGTTTTCATGTTAGTTAGTCTGGGCGGACCATCTTTTTTTCGTAGACAGCCGTTAATTGTCAAAATGACCGGTGAATGATCAGAAGAAAGATCGAAGCATTCCTCAACCACAGTAGAGTTTCCCGACAAACCTTTCGTGATGAAGAAATCGATGAGGTCTGGTGTTTTTGCCGTTTTCGAGTGCCAGTACGTCGGTTTACCTGAGGAATGAAAGTCTACCCCCAATTCCATACCGGCTTCGTAAAGAACTCTACCTTTTACTGAAATGCATCTCGAGCCCCAGAAGGTATGTTTTGCGTTAAAGTCACCTCCGATGACGAAATTTCGTCCAAGCGAGTCAAAGATACTTATAAAATCGTTTCTTTCTATCGTTGCACGTGGAGGGCAATAGACAGCTGCAAAAACATATTTTATGTGTTTAATTTTTACGCTCACCGTGCATAATTGCAGTTTGTCAAGCTCAATTGTTGCACTGTTTGAGTGTTCAATGGTATTTTTGATTAACAAGGATGCCCCGCCTCTCGCGCTTTCCGAAGGGTGATATGCGTGATAGGCAATGTATCCTCGAATGTTTGTGCTGGATTCTTTCGTCAGATGGGTTTCCGAAATCAAACAAATATCAATATCATATTTATGAATGAATATCTCGAGCTCGTCCATCTTATGCAGAAGGCCGTTCGCATTCCATGTCACTAATTTAACTACTCGTAAGTCCGTCATATTTATATTATTGCACATGTGCTTCGAAATTGATTTTCGAGCTTGTCGAGTTTTTCAAACATACGTTTATTAATTTGGCTCTGTTCTTCTAGCCTGGCAAAAATTGCAGAGAAAACTTGGGAGACTGGATCAGATGTTTTATTTGTTTGTTCGCGTCCTTGCAACGCAGCTTCAGCGTATGTTTGTGGAACAGCGTTCGGCGACTTTTTTCTAAACAATTTTCCTTCTCTTGGTTGTTGTATTTTGACCATTTCCTTAGCCTTTTTTCGTCCTTCATTGGTTTTAGTGTTGCCCTTTTCAGGTTTGTTTTTGGTTTTATTTGCGATTGGTAGCGTAGTTTTCTTTATTTTGTCGCGCCTATTTTGAAGTTCTTTAGCTTCTTCGCATCCGCGATAATTTGCCGGATGTTTTCCATTGCATTGCAGTCTACTTAGAGCGCATTCCTTCGATAAATGTTTACCGGCACATTTGACGCAACGCGGATCTTTTTGGCAATATGTGTGCGTGTGATTGTAGACTTGGCAACGCGTTTGACAACAATTTCGTCGTCTTGTTCCGTTTTTTGCTTTTCTTTTTTAAGTATATTAACCGCATCGATAATTTTGAAACCTTTAATTTTAAGATCTTGCAAAACATCATCTTTGCGGTACGAAGAATGGAGCCCTCTGGCTACAACTCGGTGTGGCCTTTCAGACTTGTTTTCATAAGTGTACCATTGTACCTTCTCAGTGGAGTATTGGCTGCAATCCGAGCCTCATGGCATAGCCAAGAAATTGTATTGCCTGCACAAACTGCTGCTATTGATGTGGACCAAATAGCTGTTAGTATTAAATGTATTCCTGTCTCAGAAATCATTCTTGTTGTTAGTTATATTCCACCAGGAAGCCCCTTTTTATTATATAAAGCTCATATTGAAAATTGTTGCTTCATTTTAAACAACCTAAACGACAAACAACATGTCATTCTAATTGGTGATTTCAACTTACCTAATCTAATATGGACTTTTGATTACAATGAATCTAGGCTTATTCCATCAAATGTTAACTTAGATTATGAATATGAAGTTGTTGACACGCTTGCCCGGCTTGATCTTAAGCAGATAAATAGTTTTCATAATGAGTTTAATAATTTACTTGATTTAGTTTTCGCTGACTCAGAGCTTGACATTAGTGTTAGCAACTCCATAGTTCCTCTTTGTCGCAATACAATTTTTCATGTAGCACTTTCTATAAGATTACAATTTTGTGAATTTATTAAACCGTCTTCATCTGGATGTAATTTTAAGTATAACTACTCCAAAGCTAATTTTAATAGCATTTCAAATTATCTAAATAGCATTGAATGGTTAAATGTTTTTAGTAACCATAATTTAAATGATTCCTACAACCTTTTTATAGAAATCGTGAAAGTAGCAATCGATATGTTTACGCCGAAAGTAAAAGCCAAAACTGGCACCAAACCTGTTTGGTTTAATAAAAGGGTTATAAATCTTAATAATAGGAAAAATAAGATCTACAAACAGTTTCGGAAAAACAATAATGATCCTGAGCTTTATATCCAATACCGCCGACTCCAGGAGCAATTTAATGTTTTAAATAAGTTCCTGTATAGACAGTATGTTCTATCAGTCGAGTCAAAGTTAAGGAATAATAGCAAATGTTTTTGGAAGTACATCAAAAATAAAAAACAATCAATTGGTATTCCAAGAATTATGCGCCAAGATGACGAAACTTCTTCAGACCTATTAACAATTTGCAATATGTTTGCTAAGCACTTCCAATCGGTCTACACTTCCTCTGGATCTTCTTCTTTTAACGATAGTTCACTGTCAAGTAATTCATTAAATCTTGGCAAATTCGAATTTTCGTCTTCTGAAGTGGAATTAGCACTTTCTTTTTTAAAGACTGATACAAATCCTGGTGTTGATGGAATTCCGCCAATTATTCTTCGTAACTGTTCTTACGCGTTTGCTGTACCCCTCTGTTTAGTATTTAATCAATCCATTGAAAATGGGGACTTTCTCAAGGTCTGGAAAAATTCTTTAATTACACCAATCTTTAAATCTGGCTCCAGACATGATATCTCAAATTATCGCCCAATCTGCAAAATTCCAAGTATACCCAAGCTCTTCGAAAAATTAGTGTCTGATAAACTTGCACCTATCCTCAAGAATTACATCTCTCCATTCCAGCATGGTTTTGTGGCTGGTAGATCAACTTCAACTAATCTCTCAATATTCTGTAATCACGTTTTAAACGGTTTGGAGAAAGGTTTTCAGTTTGATGTCATATATACTGACTTTTCCAAGGCCTTTGATCGTGTAAATCACGCCATCTTACTGCAGAAACTGGCAAGATTCGGATTTCATTCCAATCTGTTGAAGTGGGTTAGCTCATATCTTACGGAGCGTATTCAGTTTGTATGCTTAAACGACATTCGGTCAACACCGGTTCAAGTTACTTCAGGTGTACCTCAAGGTAGTCATCTTGGCCCCTTACTCTTCCTGTTATTTATTAACGATATTCCGGAAATGTTTCAGAATTCTCAATGTTTGATGTTTGCCGATGATTTGAAAATTTTTCGTCAAATAACATCGGTGTTAGATTGCAGACTTTTACAAGATGATCTTGATAGACTCTCGAATTGGTGCCATAACAATGACCTGCACTTAAATGTATCTAAATGTCAGAGCCTTACTTTTTGTCGTAATCTGTCCCCAATTCCTGTCTCGTATACGATTGGTGATGTTCCGTTATCCATTATACGATCAAAAAAAGATCTTGGGATTATGTTTGATCAAAAACTGAATTTTATTGAACATATTGAGTTTCTAGCTGCTAAAGCCAACTCAATGCTAGGATTTATATTGAGAAATTCAAAGGAATTTCAGGATCCTTATAGTCTCAAATGCCTCTTTTTTGCATTTGTTAGATCTCACCTCGAGTACTGCAGCATTGTCTGGAATCCATTTTATGAAGTTCATTCCATCAGAATTGAGAGGATCCAAAAGTGTTTGACTAGAGTTGCAGTAAGACGGCTTCGTTGGAATATTGAAATGCCTTCCTATGATACTAGGTGTAAACTACTGGGAATTTTACCTCTATCGACTCGTAGGAAATACTTATCTATAATGTTTGTGAGGGATTTAATTACCTGTCATATCGATTGCCCCTTTCTGTTATCTCAAATTGGTTTTTATGCTCCGTCAAGAGCACTCAGATATCGTCATGTATTTTATGTACCCTTTCATAGGGCTAACTATGGTTATAATGAACCTATATCTAGATGTCTACGAGAGGCTAATAATTACTGTGATTTATTAGAATTTCATCTTAGTAGGTATTCATTTAAAAGCTGTTTAATATTAGCATTAAGCAACTCTGGTGGTAGTTAATAGGTATTTATTTTTGTATTATGTAATCTAAAGAGAACAGTGAATGTTTACTCATTTGATGAATAAATAAATAAATAAATAAATAAATAAATATTCAGTTTCTGAGAAACTGCGCGATAGCTCTAAGGATCGCTTACATTTATTTTCCACACATTATTATTCAGAGATGTTACTTTGAATGTAGACTTAAGAATGCTACTTAGCTTGCTGTAGTCTGAAACACCGAGAACCTTAATTGGAGGTGGAAGGTATACATTATTTTAAGGTTTTTATACCCTATTCTAGGGGTATATTAATTTTGACGCATAGTTTGTAACATACCTTAATATTGCCCGTAGACCCCTAAAAGTTACTATATTTATGATCAGCATCGATAGTAATGTCGATCTAGCCATGTCCGTCCGTCCGTCCGTCCGTCCGTCCGTCCGTCCGTCCGTCCGTCCGTCCGTCGGCAAAAATTAGGCCTTTAAACTGGACCTAGAGAGCTGAAATTTTAACCATATACTCTCTAGGGTCCCGAAATAATCAAGTTTAAGAATTTTTGAAATCCGCCCACAGACACGCCCACAAACTCAAAAAAACAAAATTTTGGAAAAAATCGAATTTTGAGCTAGAGAGCTGAAATTTTTTATATATGATCTATGGCCCATAAAACTGATTGGGACATAAAATTTTCAAAATCCGCCCACTGACACGCCCACAATTAAATAAAACAAATTTTGGGAAAAATTGAATTTTGAGCTAGAAAGCTGAAATTTTTTAAATATGATCTTTGGCCCATAAAACTGCTTGGGACATAAACTTTTCAAAATCCGCCCACTGACACGCCCACAATTAAATAAAATATTTTTTTGAAAAACCAAAATTTGAGCTCGGGAGCTGAAATTTATAGTATATACTCTCTAGGTGCCCTTTATGCTCATACTTAAATTTTTTTTAAATCCGCCTACTGACACGCCCACAAATAAATAAAACAATTTTTTTGAAAATCCAAAGTTTGAGCTAGGGAGCTGAAATTTATAATATATACTCTCTATGGGCCCTTTATGCTTATGTGTAAATATTTTCAAAATCCGCCCACTGGCACGCCCACAATTATTATTATTTTTTTTTTTTTTTGAAAATTCAAAGTGAGCTAGGGAGCTGAAATTTATAATATATACTCTCTAGGGGCGCTTTATGCTCATGTGTTAATTTTTTTAAATCCGCCTACTGACACGCCCACAATTAAATAAAACAATTTTATTGAAACACCCAAGTTTGAGCTAGGGAGCGTTTTTTTTTGATAAAATCCTTTAAATGTTATATAACAAAATATGTAAAGCGTTCTTAACAATTCAACCATACTTAGGCTTTTGTCACGCCCACTTATGAGGGATAGGAATAAGAATAGGGTATCCAACAGTTCGCCCAAGCGGACTGTAGCCTTTCCCTATGTTTTCATTAGCGTTTCTATTTCGTTGGCATTTGCCTTTTTGGGATGTCTATCTTTTAGCACAACGACTTCTGGTGAGGAGCCGGCTTTCCGTTTTTTGTTCGGTCTCCTCTTAGTGATCCAATCCGTTTCGCGCACTAGCTCTTCTTCGTCCGTATGATAATCGCGGCTAGCTGAGCGATATGATTTGGCTTCTGGCTGTTTTTTAAGTTAAGATTCAACAAGTGTTTTGTTCTCAGCTTTCACCTGATCTAGCTCTTTTTTTAGCTCTTGGTAAAGCTGTTCAATTTGGTTAAGTATAGTGCGGAGTTCCTTGTTTTCGTCCTCGAAGCTTTTGCATTTCATGGAGTTCCGCGAAAGGCGTCCAAAATCTTTTGGCGTCGCAGGACTTCGATTAGTTTTTGCTTTTGGCACAGATCCCGTTGGTGGTGATCTAGGTACCCTTTTACTATTTTTAAAAGGGTCGGATGATTGCAATAAATGGCTCTCCCCAGAATCCGTAGAGCCTGCCTCCGAAGAGTTTGGATTTTCCAGTAGAAATGGGCTGCCACCTGGGGTATTATATGTTTTTGTTTTAATCATTGCATTTTTTGTTTACTCTATGCACTCGGTATACTGAGGGTGGATTTTGGTCGCCTCTTACGACCGGCATGCCTACCTCGGGTAGATTCTATTCCCTATCCCGAAGGGTGGATTTTGGTCGCCTCTTACGACCGGTATGCATACCTCGGGTAAATTCTGACCGCTATCCCGAAGGGGGTATTTCTCATTCTTTTGATACATTTTGCATGAAACTACGATAGTGCCGCTTGTGTGGGCACACGGTTACCACTGCAAACAATTTTAATTTCCGGACCCGATGACTCCCCGTAGATCCGCCACTGCCCTATGGGCACAGTAGAATCTAATCGTCACTGGCAGTAGATATGGAACATATTCCACAGAGTACATTAAATTCATCTAAAACTTCGAACAATGTTTCTCTGTAGGATTCCCACGCTGACCAGAATTGTAACCAGATACAGGGAGCTTAAAGTAAATATCGATTTTCACGATCAGGTCTAAAACAGAATGGGGAGAAGAATCGGGCGTCCTCTCAATAGCAATAAACTGCTCTAGGCTCTTTCACCATACCAATATTTTTTACTAGGGTTTTAATGAAACTAAATGAATATATCCGAGTGTTTCCTCATTATTGGTATTGTAGAAAAATGTGACTACTTTTTATACCTAACATACCTTAAAACTGCCTTTAGACCACTGAAAGTTATTATATTCGTATTCAGCATCGACAGTTATGTCCACAGACTACTAATACTAGACAGTCAACTGAGAGGCAACTTTCTAGAACGTGCATCTTTATACCCTATTCTAAGGGTATATTAATTTTGACGCATAGTTTGTAACATACCTTAATATTGCCCGTAGACCCCTAAAAGTTACTATATTTATGATCAGCATCGATAGTAATGTCGATCTAGCCATGTCCGTCCGTCCGTCCGTCTGTCGGCAAAAATTAGGCCTTTAAACTGGACCTAGAGAGCTGAAATTTTAACCATATACTCTCTAGGGTCCCGAAATAATCAAGTTTACGAGTTTTTGAAATCCGCCCACGGACACGCCCACAAACTCAAAAAAACTAAATTTTGGAAAAAATCGAATTTTGAGCTAGAAAGCTGAATTTTTTTATATATGATCTATGACTCCTAAAACTGCTCGGGATACAAAATTTTCAAAATCCGACTACTGACACGCCCACAAATAAATAAAATAATTTTTTTATACCCTATTCTAAGGGTATATTAATTTTTGAAAATCCAAAGTTTGAGATAGGGAGCTGAAATTTATAATATATACTCTCTATGGGCCGTTTATGCTCATGTGTAAATATTTTCAAAATCCGCCATCTGACACGCCCACAATTAATTTTTTTTTTTTGAAAATTCAAAGTTTGAACTAGGGAGCTGAAATTTATAATATATACTCTCTAGGGGCCCTTTATTCTCATGTGTTAATTTTTTTTTAAATCCGCCTACTTACACGCCCACAATTAAATAAAACAATTTTATTGAAACACCCAAGTTTGAGCTAGGGAGCTTTTTTTTTTTGATAAAATCCTTTAAATGTTATATAACAAAATATGTAGAGCGTTCTTAACAATACAACCATACTTAGACTTTTGCCACGCCCACTTATGAGGGATAGGAATAAGAATAGGGTATTCAACAGTTCGCCCAAGCGGACTGTAGCCCGTCCCTATGTTTTTTACTTGCATTCGGTTTTCTTATATACACTGGGAATCACAAGGATGAGGCCATACATTTTGCAATCGACCTTTTTTTTATCCTTATTGCGTTATTATGTGCTATACTTGATTCCGGTGTTGTATAGTGCCTTTGTTTTGAATAATAATTTGTCGATTACTAATCTGTCCTCTTGTGATTTGTTTGCTTTGTATATTTCAAAGTCTTCGAGGGTGTCAAGTAGTCTGCTCTTCTTGCATATGTGGATGGGCGAAAGGTTTGTTTCGAAGTCGGAAAAGTTGTGGTTGTTGTCGATTAAGTGTAGGGCGTAGTTGAAGAAATTTATTTCCGCATTTTATATATCACTAGCTGCACCCGCCCGGCTTTGCCCGTGGCCGATAATTCTATTGGCCAATATGTTCGAGTAGACCTCCTTCCGGTGTATATTGCTGCGCCTAAAAAAAGAAGACCGATTTTGACCAAACTTCTCAGAAACACTATCAGGCCAATACCGAAGATTGCCTGATTTGAGCTCAACCGGTGAAAGGGACTGCACGTTTTTCTCCGCATGGCTTAGGCCGCTCACACAACTTCGTTGTTCCGCTTAGGGTAGGTGCTTGTTGTCTGGCAGGTGCATATGTCAGTTTACTTGTGCAATCAAACAACAAAGCGAAAGTAAAAAAACTTCGATAGAATCACTTTTCATTCACTTTCACACCGATTGTTATCAATGTGGGAAAAGCAACTTTCCGATGTCCGATTCACAAAAAAAATGCAAAAAAATTCAATAAGAGTTATTTGAATAAAACATTGAACATACGATATTTCAAGAATGAAAGTGGACACAAACCCCACAATAGGCTTGAAACGTTCGTGTGGTCTCCCTCTTTCATATGCGCATTCGGATAACAAAATAGGTGACGTCTGTACGATGGTTTTTATATGTGCTGTCTCTGTATCTCCATCGGAATTTACACGCATACGCATATGAGCATGTGTACTCACCCAGCAAACAACGTAAGGCTTATATAATCCTTATTTTTCTGTAGTCTATTAGATAAGACCTTATTTAATGATCATTATCAGTGTGACATAATCATTATATAAGACCTTACTTAACTCTTATTATCAGTTTAACTTAAGCATTATATAGTGTCTTGGTTCAGACTTATTATAAGTTTAACAAAAGACGTGCTCCTTTTTTCCTTATAAAGCGTTTTTATTTTTAATGAACCTAAAACTAGAAACTTAAATATTCACAATGTTTTAATTAAAGAAATAAATAAATAAAGTAAAGTTAAATTCAGACATTCATAAAAAATATACACACTGTTGGTCCTTCCTTTTTTTTCCTTTTTTGATGGCATCTTTTACATCTCTTTCGTATTCTTCGAAAGACGAATAGAAACGATTTGCGCAGCCTACATTGAAAAGAAAATAATTGAAAGCTTTGTAATTAAATCAAATATTAATATAATATAATGTTTTACTTACTCGTATTATTAAATTTTTACTTTTTCACAATTATCACTTTTACTTTACTAACTTTTGCTTCCGATCTTGTTGGTTATTAGCACAATAATGACGTGTCAGCACAAATATTCCTTATGAATGCCTTACGATAAGGCATTCATCTGGATTACCGAGAAATATAGTACCGTTACATAATCTCATGTTTTTCTATGGTTCTGTCTGCGTTGTTTACCTTATATAAAAGGCTTAGCTCAGAATTACTATGGATATTTAATAAGATTTGCCATTATGTCGATGATTCCGCCTGATATACCTTATAACATTTTCTGCTGGGCACTCAAGTGCTCATAATTCACACTCCGATGCAGATATAGACATCGCACATACATAACATTTCGTACAGACGTAACCTTTCTTGGAAAAAAAAAAATTCATTGGAATCGGTTAACGCGTTTGGCCAAACACCGGCAACAAAAACAAATATGGATTGATTTTTATATATGTATATAGATTCAATCTTTTAAGGCTCATTACAGGAAGAATTTGGTTCGAAAACAAGTTCTTGCAATTGAAGCGAACTGTATCGAATCATTTTTAAAAGAAATGACTGTGCTCAAAGCTTTACACATTGTAAAGAGATCTTGGTGGCTCATCACGCCACAAACGATTAAAAACTGTTTCAAGAAAGCCGGGTTTTCTCAAACTGAATCGGATGCTGAAGTATCCGCGGTGCACTGTATAACCCTCGTTCGCTACCACGACAATAATAGAGTGACAGTTGCTTTTACATGTGAGTGATTTGCGCCCATAAGATCAGCACAACGGTGGTCTGCTAATGAAAAACGTAGAGTTGAGATCCAACAGCCTACCAACGTTCAGCAGTGTAACAAATGTATGGGCGGAGTCGATCGACTTGACCAGAATATAGGTTATGACGTGGCCTTTGAATGCATCAATGAATAACGCCTTTCAACTTTACCGACTTTCTCTAGATGGTTAGGAAAGAGGTCATCTGGATTTTTTGGCGTTCATAAGGAAATTACAAAAACGTATCTTGGCCGTTATTCATCACAGGGATCCAAAGGTCGTCCACTAAAGGCAACTAAAAGGAGACGAGTCCCAAACGATGTAAGCTTAGATGGGAAAGGTCACTTGATAACTTCAAGCCCCACCCAAATAAGGTGCGTCGAATGCCACAAAAATACAATAAAAAAAATGCAACAAATGTAATGTTGGATGCCATACTAATTGTTTTTTTCCCTTCCATTCATAAATAAAGATTGATTACATACTTGATATATATAAATACTAGCTGCACCTGCCCGACTTTGCCCGTGCCCGAGAATTCTATTGGCCAATATGTTCGAGTAGACTTCCTTATAATTGTCTATAGCGGGTATCCGGCGTATGTTGCTGCGCCTAAAAAAAGAAGACCGATTTTGACCAAAGTTCACAGAAACACTCTCAGGCCAATACCGAAGATTGCCTGATTTGAGCTCAACCGGTGAAAGGGACTGCACGTTTTTCTCCGCATGGCTTAGGCCGCTCACACAACTTCGTTGTTCCGTTTAGGGTAGGTGCTTGTTATCTGGCAGGCGCCTATGTCACCTTACTTCTGCGAATCAAACAACAAAGCGAAAATAAAAAACTTGGATTGAATCACTTTTCATTCACGTCCACACCGATTGTTATCAATGTTGGAAAAGCAACTTTCCGATGTCCGATTCACAAAAAAATGCAAAAAATTTCAATAAGAGTTATTTGAATAAAATATTGAACACACGATATCTCAAGAATGAAAGTGCGCACAAATTCCACAATAAGCTTGAAACGTTCGTGTGGTCTCCCTCTTTCATATGCTTGTTCGGATAACAAAATAAGCGACGTCTGTACGGTTTCTGTATCTGCGTCGTAATTTACACGCATACGCACATATGCATGTGTACTCACTCAAATGCCCATATCTCACACACCGATGCAGATATAGCTAAACATAACAACCTTCGTGCAGACGTCACCTTTCATGGAAACAAATTTCATTGTAATCGGTTAACGCGTTTGGCCAAACACCGGCAACAAACACAAATATGGATTGATTTTTATATATAGAAAATATTACACAAAAAAACTTTTTATTATTTCACTTAAATTTGTTTTTTTTTCAAAGCACATGATACCTACATATGAAACACAAGGTGTATAAATACATTGCCATTTTTTTTTTCTTTTTTAAGAAACACATAATTTACACACCGATGCAGATACAGACATCGCACATACATAACATCCTTCGTATAGACGTCACCTTTCTTTAAAAAAAAAATTTCATTGGAATCGGTTAACGCGTTTGGCCAAACACCGGCAACAAACGCAAATATGGATTGATTTTTATATACATATATATATATATAAATAGATATAGATATATTCTCATATCAATTTTAATTCACAAAAACTCACAAAATCGCAATGAAGAAATCCGAATCCGACAGCGCCACCAAACATGAAACAAAATTGGCTTCTCCATTGATCGATAATAGATGGCGTTACGTTGCGTGTCTATCTGACAGTTCAATTGTGATACGATATGTTACATTCAAATGTGATTCTTTATTTGGTTGTTGCCAAAATAAATAAATAAAAATGAAAAAAAAAAAAAATTTAAAAAAAATCGAAAAAAAACCTGTCGTAACACGCTGGGTGGTCAATATAAGCCATTTTGAAATTTAGATTTTTTTTTTCTTCTTAAACCCGTAACCTTTCCAACAAAGTATAAATCATCAAAATTGGTTTGGCCAATCTCGAGTTATGCGGTTACATCGCTTCGGACACTTTTTTTAGATTTACAAATTTAGGTGCTCAGCGCCTAATGGGGCGGTCCTTATTTCCAAAAGTACATTAAACCATATTATTAAATAAAATTGTTATTTTCAGAAAAAAAAGTTGAACACATATGGGTTAAACAGTATTCGAACATGTTTTCACAACTTAATGGTTCAGCAGGATTCAGCTTCTATAAATACCGGTAAGCCAAGGCGTCACTGTACCCTGAAGCTATTCGAGAAACCTTTTTTTCCTCTGTTATGATTGATTTTATTTCGTTTCCCATGATTATTGGCGCATTGGTCCTCGTATCCGGGAAAGTGAGTGTTTGGGACAAGCTTTAACAATTTTTCAGTAGCTTATGTCCAAGTTCCATCCATTTTATTTATACAAGACGGACTGGAGTGTGTTTTGGATTGAATCTGGTTGACTCCAGCACATTCTTTTGGGGTTTCTATATTGATTGGCAGTTTTTCGGTTAAGCCTTGTTTTATATACTTTTTTTGAGCTGTGTACAACACCTACTTTGTGTGGTTAACGCTGATCTTTGTCTATCCATAGTCCCATCAGCAATCAAGTAGATACAAATTATTATTTCTTAAGTATACGAAGCTACGTACTTTTTATTATTTAATATACTCGTACTTTAAACATTTTACAAACGAATGTTTGACCTTGGTAAGATCAATTAATTTTGATTGTGCTATAATAATGTGTTATTTGCTTACATCCAATGAATGCCAGAATTGCAAACAGGCAGACATACAATTATTTCTAAATTGAAGTACTATTTGAACATGCTAATGGCTGAAGATTTTTATATCTGGATACTTCACAATAATCTTGATGAATTTGGTTATATTCTAGCAAAAAAGAAAAAGAAATCTAACCCGCTCAAAAAGGAATACCTTTATATAATAAGTATAATTGTAGATGCTCACCTTCATTATTTTCACAATTAAAATACAACACTTGACACGGACTATCAAAGAGTTTTATGCAAAATCCATTAGAAGTACAAATAGGCACTGAATCAGCTGGACATGATTTTGGACACTCAATAGAATTTTTCTGAGGTGGATAGTAGTCGTTGGCAGGAAAGAATAAAGTCTGGCCACCGCAGTAGTAGGAACTTGATACAACTATCAGAAAAAAAGAAACAAAATTGGTATGTTTGATACGAAAATATGATTCAAATCTGACACAAACCAAATAATAAAGCAAATGTCATCGAATACATTTTTGTTGGTAACTGAACAAAATACTAATCTTTCCAAGAATGATTGGACTTGGATTGAAACATGTTTTCGAAATCAAGTCACCCAAACCGTATTATTGCTTTTGTAAGTAAATAAATGTTATGTCATTGAGTGAATAAATTATTTAGTTTAAACTGGTTTATCTTAAGCGAGGGAGAGAGAGACTGAATGTCATTTGCAAATGCAATTTAATATCATAAATACTTTTACGATTAATCCATCATACTGAAAAAGAGTGTCATTCAGTTGGCTCATCAGGTTCTGGTCAATCTATTTTATCATTTTCACTATCTGGCAGAACATCATTGGCATGTGCCGTGACAATGTTACTTGAAGGACATATGACATTTATTGCCACGATTAACAATCTGGCAGTGGGTTTACTGATATGTATGGATATCGAAAATAAATGTGGGCTACTTTACCTCATTCTGATCGGATTAACGAATTTCCATCCTGTCTTCGTCCATCCTCTGTATAAATGGCTCACACTCACTTAAATTTTCAAACTATAGCTAGTTGTATTCCTGACTTAGAACATTTCAACCGAAATACCTGCCATGCTAGGAGTGCACATCAGTTCACCCTTAAGCCTGTATTCGGGCATATACTGGAATACAAGAATCTTTCCTTGTACGAAATCTCATCGAAGCAGTCGATTTTGTTTGCCTTGCTCTGAAATTTGTTTGTGGACACACAGAAGAGCACCCAACTCAGGGTCATTGCTGCAAAACGCTGCCCATAAGGCGGGATCCTCTCTCCCCTACTGTGGTTTATCGTAGTTAATGAACTTCTGGTTTTACTCAGCAAGGATGGTAGCTTTGGTCAAGGGTATGCCGACGACATCGCTATGCTAATCAGAGGCAAATTTGAAGAAGACTCCAGAGAGCTCTGAATATCGTTGCTGACTGGTGCAAAAAAGTTAACCCCAGTAAAAGCACCATAGTAGCCTTCACTTAAGACACTGTGGATGTTCGCAGCTATTGCTGAACCCATTGTTACCTATGCAATACCTAAAAAAATTAAATATTAGGCATTAACGGCCCATACAGGGGATAAAACCTAGCTTCTCCAACCAGTTTCATGTGTAAAGTGGAAGGGACCTAAAATTTTAAGCCGAATCCGAGAACCCGAATTGAGAAGCTTCTCATGACAATTGATACTCTTGGATGTTTGTTCGCAAGAGACATGAAATACCTAACTAGTGGCAAAAAACAAAAGAAAACATAGGGACGGGCTACAGCCCGCTTGGGCGAACTGTTGGATACCCTATTCTTATTCCTATCCCTCATAAGTGGGGGTAACAAAACTCTAAGTATGATTGAATTGTTAAGAACGCTCTACATATTTTGTTATATAACATTTAAGGAGTTTAATAGAAAAAAACTAAGCTTTTGAAAAAAACGCTCCCTAGGTCAAACTTTGGTTTTTATATTTTTTTTAAATTGTGGGCGTGTCAGTGGGCGGATTTTGAAAATATTTACACATGAGCATAAAGGGCCCCTAGAGAGTAGGTATATACTCGTATTATAAATTTCAGCTCCCTAGTTCAAACTTTGGTTTTTCAATAAAATTGTTTTATTTAAATGTGGGCGTGTCAGTGGGCGGATTTTAGAAATCTTATCTCATGAGCAGTTTTAGGAGTCAAAGATCATTTATATAAAAAACTTCAGCTTTCTAGCTCAAAATTCGATTTTGTCGATAAATTAGTTTTTTTGAGTTTGTCTGTGGGCGGATTTCACAAATTCTTAAACTTGATTATTTCGGGTAACTAGAGAGGATATGGTTAAAATTTCAGCTCTGTAGGTTCCGTTTAAAGGCCTAATTTTTGCCGACAGACGAAAGGACGGACATGTCTAGATCGACATTACTATCGATGCTGATCGTAAATAAAGTAACTTTTAGGGGTCTACGGGCAATATTAAGGTATGTTACAAACTATGAGCCAAATTGAATATACCCTTAGAATAGGGTATAACAAGTCAACACAGGTCAAACTCAAGAAATTGCAACGACTAGCCTGACTGTGTTCATCAGGCGCAGTGAGAACAGCACTCACCGCAGCATTGGAAGTTCTACTGAACCTTCCCCCTCCCCATCTATACAAACTGAAAGAAGCTATGGTAAACGCCAACATGCTCATCTTAAAAAATGAAAGCAACTCCAAACTAATCCACTCACGTCCACGAACTCGATAGGAATGAATTAATAAAAATAACTTTTACGCACAATTTCGGAAAAGGTACAACTTCAATCACAACTTCAAGGTAACCCTCTCAGAACGAGAGATCTGGGAGCGTTATAAGCCTACAGTTGTTAAAGGCTCACTCGTGTGGTACACTATACACGAATGGATCCAAAACAGACGAAGGAGTTGTTACAGGAGTAAATATATCAGCCAAGACCTGTCTTTACGCGAGTGTGGAGAGAAGCAGAAATACATTCAATAGAACTCTGCATCAGGAAGAATTTAAACAGAAACTTCACCAACACCACCCAAACATTGTTTGATTCAAAAAAGTAATCTGGCATAGAGGCCTGCCCGACAGTTAACTCCTTTCCTTAGCGGAGCAACGAAGTTGCGTGATTGGGCTAAACCATACGCAGAAATGGCTGCAATCCCTTTAACCAAGGAGCCGAATTATCTCAAATGTTTAGGCAATCTTTTGTATCGGCCCGAGAGAGTTTTGTTAAAATCGGTCCAGCTTTGTTTGTTATTAAAACATGTATTACTTTTTGTTAGGCAAAGCACGCCGGGTTCTTGCTATATATGTTTGTGTTGTTCTCGTTATACAACGAGTATTACGTATATTCACATTTCAAATGCATCTTCAATTCGAAGAATAAACATAAGATGAGTGCAAGAGACAACCTATATCGCCGGCGGAGAAGATTTCAAGTACTACAAATGTTGACCGAATTTAAAAGGATGAGAAATAGAGTAAATCTGATGATTAAAACAGCTAAGTCCTTGTATTATAATAATAAATTTAATTCAAACCGTTCTTCGTCTTTCCTTTGGAAGCAAATAAAAAAAATCGGAGTGTGCAATAATACTAACATGCAATCTAATAATGTTATCGATATTGAAGAACTGAATAGGACTTTTACCAAATTACCCGTGTTTTCTGATGTCCCTTTGTCCCTATCCGAAAATGCTATTGTAAATACTTCTGACATTGCTTTTCTGTTTGATGTTGTTGATCCGATTACTGTTGAAACGGCGAATCGGTCCATAAAATCTGACAGCGTGAGCATGGACAACATCTCACCAAAATTCTTAAAAATTATTTTACCGTATATCCTTAAATATGTGACGTATATTTTCAATACCATCCTTATGACTTCCACCTATCCACAGCTTTGAAAACAAACTAAAATAATTCCAATCCCCAAAAATAGAAACGGAACAGAATATCGACCCATTGCCATTCTACCTTTTCTATCTAAGGCGTTTGAATCAATTATTTGTGCTCAAATTAAACATTATCTTGACTCAAAAAACTTGTTAACGCCTATGCAGTCTGGTTTCCGCTCTGGTCACAGCTGCGTAACCGCTTTGCTTAAAGTCACAGACGATATACGGGAAGCTATAGACCAGGATGATGTAACTTTGGTAACGTTGGTTGATTTTTCGAAAGCATTCGATTCCGTTCGTCCTGATATACTTTGTAATAAACTTCTGTCTAACTTTAATTTAACTAAAAGAGTTCAATCCGTCTTCCACAATCAGTCGTTATCGTCTGCCTTACCTGTTCACTGTGGTGTGCCCCAAGGCTCAATAATCGGTCCTTTGTTATTCTCTATGTTCATTAATGACCTACCACTAGTGATTAAAAATTGTCGTTTTCATATGTATGCTGACGATGTACAAATTTATATTCATTTTCCAATTGGTTTGATGGACTACGCTGTGGAAAGAATGAACGAGGACCTTGCTTCTATAGTCAAGTGGTCTTCTGATAACAGGCTTCTCCTAAATCCCTCGAAAACAAAGTCTATCCAAATTTACAAGGATTTACTTTCGTCTCGACTAATCCCAATTTTATTAAATGGTATTCAGGTAGAAATGGTGTCTAAGATTAAAAACCTTGGCATTACAGTGGACGTCCAATATAACGAATCATATAATGCACAGCCTTTCGTTAAATCGAAAAATTCGTTAAATCGGTCGTTCTTTTTTATATCTAATAATACAAGAAAATGAAGTAATGAAAGACTTATAAAACAATATGTACATGTGTATTTACAGAGAATAAAAAATCCATCAGAAAAAAAGGAATTAAAAATTAAAATTTCGAAAAAAAGTCTTTGATTTTTGTTTGCTTTTTTGTTCCCTCTAAGCTCTTCTGAACAGCCTCCTCCAGCAATTCTCTTAAACAAAGGGTCTTTGAATAGTCAGTATGGTTCTGTACTGACCACTCGATGCATTTATTGAAGCACTCTATTGCTTCCGAATGTTTAATTTTTGTGCACTCAGGTAGGTTGCTTTCGTCCTCGCTTGCACTAGCAATGACATCCTCTTCCTGTCCAAAATCATCATCGAAGTCATCAGTGTTCCACTCGATGAGATCGGCAATATTAAATGAAGACTGAAGAAGATTATAAAACCTTAATATCATTACAAAAACACAATTAATACTTGTTAACCTACCTCTGGAAAAACGTTGTTAATGAGATTGAGTGTTCCTCTCACGCATACAATTTCGTCTTGCTGCATTAAAACTGCCAACGGAATTTCGTCCTCTTTATCAAATTCTGGACAATCTTCCGTCAAAATATTTCTTCAGCATTTTTGCAATGTTTCTGCTGAAATTTTTAGCCAGGCCAGAGCAATTAAAGAAACAGCATCATACAAGTCGAGTTTTTTCAAAGAATCTATTATGTTTTCTGATCCAGTAGCTACAACTCTAGTCAGTAAACTGTTTTTGTAGTGCAATTTAACCAGCCGAATGGCATTCTGATCCATCGGTTGGATCAAAGGAGTAACATTCGGCGGCATAAACATGACCCATATGTTTCCGTCCTGAGTTTTTTTTACAAGTTCGCTGGCAGGTGGATGACTCGGTGCATTATCCAGGATAAGCAATGCCTTTTTTGGTAGATTCTGAGCATCCAGAAATTCTTCGACCTGAAAGGAACGCAAATGTATGTTTCTAGAAAGATCAACTGCTTTACCGCTCTACTTTAACAAAGCTGTGGTACGAAATTATTAAAAAACCACTCTTTAAAAATGAGCACGTTCATCAATGCACTTTTAGAGTGCGAGTAATCTACAGGTAGCAATTTGTTCCGGAACGCTCTCGGTTTTTTTGCCTTGCCGATGATCAACGGCCTTATTTTCTTTGTGCCCGCAGCATTTGCACACGCCAAAAACGTAAGCCTTTCTTTTGACATTTTTCGCCCAGGTGCACATTTTTCCCCTGAGTGGACATACGTTTTATCAGGCAACATTTTCCAGTAAAGACCCGTTTCATCAGCGTTAAATATTGCTTCCTCAGACAACTGATGCTCCCTTATAACGGTCGCTAATTTTTTTTAAATGGCTCCACCAGCTCCACTTGTGAAGACAGTTTCTCACTTGATTCCTTAAGAAGCCGAATACCAAATCTTTTTTTTAAATTTTGTTAGACAACAAAAAATTTCTGATGAAATTCTTTTGCCTTAGCTTTCAAAATTAACATTGGGATGTTGTTTTGGCGTTTTATGAGGAACCAGTTAAAAAGCGCTTCTTCCATTTTGGGAAATTCACCCTTCTTCAAGGATAGTCTGGATTTGGAACCATTTTTCGAAGTTCCCAATGTCTTTAAAATACTTTTTTTGTGTTTTTTTTATGGTACAAATCGAAGACTTTGATAGTCCATTGTACTTCAAAGAAATTTCACGAAGTGACACTCCTTTTTTACATTCCTCTAAAATATTTATTTTTTCCTCCAAAGAAAGACGTTTTCTGTTAACAGACATTTTAAATTATTTTCTAAGCAAAACACAACCGATCACTAGAAAAACTTCACGAAACGAAATCGAAGATGCCAAGCCAGACGTACACAAAAATAAACCGTAATTTTTTGTTTTTAGGTAAGCTTAACTTTTCACCCAGTAAGAACTGTAATAAATGTTACGCAACAGAAAAGAACAGACGTTTATCAACCTACATACATACCATATGTAGGTTTGTAGTGATGAATGCACAAAAAAGCCAAATGCAATCTTGCGCTCGTATATATGTTTGTGTATGTAGTATGTCGCATAAGTTTGTTGTACATATTTTGTAGGAATTTACAAGGCATTCGTTAAATCGAGCGTAAAATGTTTGCATCATTCGTAATATAGAACCATCAATGGGAAAAAAATCCTCATTCGTTATATTGGAAATTCGTTAAATCGAGTATTCGTTAAACTGGACGTCCACTGTATTTTCAACAATAATCTAACTTTGAGTGACCACATTAACTCTGTGATATCGAAAATGTATGGTGCTCTGCGGGGTCCATCAGTTCGTCGGGACAACTTACCAACTACTGTCAAACTCAAATTGGTAAAGGCTTTGATCGTACCACTAATCATGTATGGCTGTGAGTTGTTTGTTAGCACAGATGCTAACTCTAGGCGTAGGCTAAACGTTGCTTTCAACTCAATCGCACGATTTGTATTCAATCTACGTAGATACGATCATGTATCGAGCCACTCTCGACAAATATTAGGATGCAGTCTTGACCAATTTTTAAATTTTAGAGCTTGCGCAATGGTATTCAAAATTTTAAACGAAAAACAACCGGATTATCTGTATAGTAAAATCGTGTTCTCTCAGTCTCTTCGTTCTAGTGGTATCAGGCCTAATGTTTACACATGCACGATTTCACGTAGGCAATTTTTCATTCATGCCATTCGCCTTTTTAATCAACTTCCCCTTAATATAAGAACCAAAGTCAAGCACAGGAGTTTTTTGTCTTTAGTCTTTTCTTATCTTAGTACTCTTCATTGATGTTTTTCCCGTTTAACGTAGCTTAATTTTTCTTTTTAATGCGAATGTTCATATTATTTATTTTATTTTTAGTTTTACTTAAAATGTTCCCATATTTGTCTTTATTATTATTATTATTATTTTTTTTCTTATAAACGTAAAATATGTCGCCTTGTATATCCATATGTTAACTGTGCACTCTTAAAGAATGTTGTTCTTATTGCACAGCAATTTTTTGATATAAATAAATACAAATACATATACAAATACAAATGATTTTTAGCCTAGGATATGGCTATGATTGAAAATCAAAATTTAATATTTGAAATTTCTAGCATGACTATATATTCTTCGCGTTTCACCCATATATGTCTGTGTCTATGCTATGGACTCCAAAACCACAGAACCGATTGAGCTCAAATTTTCAAGTAACCTCGGTATTGGCCTAAAGTGCTGCTGTTAAATTTGGTAAAAATCGGTGCAGTAGATTACCCAAAACTTCACTTTGTTCGCGCATTGTTCATATAATTGAGTTGAAACTTATGCAGTTTTTGTTGACACTAGACCAAAAGTTTCTCACATAGTAAGATCAATATGAGCTAAGCCATACCCCTACCGGATAGGCAACAACGCACGCCGGGTACCAGCTCAAATGTTGTATTCCAGATTTTAAGATAACAGAAGAAAAACAATTTATTGACAATATGACAATAGATTGACAATATGTTTTCCAAACGTTGTTGGTGGAAAGGTGGAAAGCATCGAAAGCCGGAGTGTTGGGACTTTAACACGAACTAAAACCACCTCTGCTGCGAGCCCTTACTCCCCTTGGTACCGCCGCGCCGCTGGTAATTTCATCACAGGGGGTTTCAGCCGTAGTTGCCTCTCTGTGTTTGTGTTTGAAGGTGTATGTGCAGGATGAACGAATGTGTATGCCATTGTATGTCTTTTTTTTTTATAATTTGCTTACGCTAAAGGGTTTTTTTCTGTTGTTACAGTACCCTTATAGTGCTAAGAACCCAGCGTAAGCATTTGGGTTTAACAGTAGGCAGCACCTGGTAGTATCGTATTTCATTGCATGCTTTTCGGTGCTACTTAATATTACCTACTATTAGAAAGAATAGAGATAGGAAAGAAGTGTTCAGTTGTAGGGTTTTCTCGACCGGAGTTGTCTAAGTTGCTTAGGGAGATTACTATTTCATGTATTCGATATAAAGTAATGGACTTGACCGGGTCGACCTTCCATTCTGTAAGCGAATACACTACTACTGCACCGTTGCCACTCGCAAACGAATGGTCTCCTTCCTGGATTATGAGAACTTTTTTTCCAATAATCAGTTTGGTTTTATGTCAGGAAAATCCGCAGAAGATGCTATTCTCTAATTATGTACCCAATTGTATGAAGGGTTTAATTGTTCCAAATGTACAATGACTCTTTTCATTAATTTGACGAAAGCATTTTATATGGTGGATCATAACTTTGTTCTCAGTAAATTGGAAAATACTGGTTTTAGAGGAGTATTGCAGGATTGGTTTCGACATTATCTTACGGATATGAAGCAAGTGGTCAATATTAATGGACGTCTCATACAAATAAAGAATGGTGTTCCTCAGGGCTCTGTTCTGGGTCCACTTTTGTTTCTAATTTATATTAACTCCTTCTTCAGTCACAACTTTAATGGATTTCCTACAGCATTTGCTGATGGCATCGCTTTTTCTTATCAAGCGCAAACACAGTTTGATTGCATTATCAAAATTAAGGAAGATTTACAAAGATTAAGGCAATGGTTTGCATTTCTTAAACTTATTGTCAGCGAGAAAACGAAAATCATTGGGAAATGTGGTTACTCTTTTCAACGTATTTTTTCATTCCAACGACTGTGAAGGTTTTTTTTACCTCTGCGTACTTGAGGTTGTATAAATTTTAATGAAAATCATTTATGTACAAGCAAATGCTTTAAAATAGAGTCTGTCAGTCAATACAAATATCTACGGGTGTTAATTGATTTTAATTTGAATTGGAAAGGTCATACGCAATCAGTTAAATCTCAAACGCTGCAGGTGGTACGCAAACTATATCTTCTAAGAGCTTACTGTTCCAAAAAAAGGTTAACTATGATTTATTATGGTCTTGAAAACTCTAAGTTACAATATGGGATTACGAGTTGGAGAGTTTCCTATAAAAATACCATTTGCACTTTACTTATAGCCCAAAAATATTTAATTAGAATAATATGTGGACGAAATCGACTTGCTCATAGTTGGTCTCTGTTCAGGGAGTTACGAATTTTACCTTTAAGACATCTTAATGTTTTCAAAGTTCGCAGGGAATTTTTTAAGCAAAGTGATAACACTCCTAATAGAAACTCAAGACTCTATAGCCTACGCGTTAATAACTTTTCACTAGGTAATGTTTCGCTCGCATATAAAACCAAATTTTCTCATTTTTTTTACTTTTACTGCTCTAAATATGTTTTATAAACTACCGATTGCTGTTGGAAGAACATACAATTTTTACTCATTTTCAATTAAAGTAAAAGATTGGATGTTGAATCATTGTTTCGCTATGTGTCTTAGAAATATTGACATTTTTGTTTCCTCTGCTCTAAGCTTGTATTCAAATTCTTTCCTAATTTCGAAATTAACTAGCTGTCCCGTGCTCGCCTTGCTTCGCCACTCAGCCACTTCTCAAATTTAAACAAAATACTTGCTGATAAGAACTGATAAAGAAAACGTCGAGAGTGTCTCTACTCATTATATGGATATACTCTGAGTGTGACTCCCTCTCAATCTCATTTACATTTCATACCCTATCGTTCTCAATCCCATGGCCATGCGCCATAAAAAAACACACAAACTGCAAAAGGTGCATACAAAAAAATGAGTGTTCTTAAGACCACAAGACTGAAGTAAAACTTCTTTCGCTCCATCTAATTTAAATTGTGGGCATGTCAGTGGACGAATTTTGAAAATATTTACACATGAGCATCAATGGCTCCTGGAGATTCTATATTACGAGTATAAATTTCAGCTCCCTAGCTCAAACTTTGTTTTTTTTAAATTGTGGGCGAATTTTGAAAATATTTACACATGAGCATCAAGGGCCCCTGGAAAGTCTATATTATAAATCTCAGCTTCCTAGCTCTAACTTTGGTTTTTTGCCGTCCGACCTGAAAATCTGACGATGACGGTGACGCTCTATATTTCCAACTAATGAACTGCGATTCATAGACACAATGACTTAACCTTTCGGCCCGATTGGGACAATACATCCCAAAAATGTTTGAAAAATAATACTGGGAAAATTTACAAAGCAAATCGTTTGGAGTTGGACGATTTTCGTTTTTTATAGTTTGAACTCTCAAATTGCATCATGTCATATTGCGTCATAACGCGTCATTTTTTGTCAATAGTGAAGTGAAGTGCACGTGTTTCTGTAAGCGGTGTAGAAATTATCAGTTTTTAATGAAAAATAACGGGTGAGGATTCTGATTTGCATATTTTTCAAAGTTGATAGTGATCAGTTTTTTAAATAAAGTGTAAAATGTGAGAAAAAACATATTTGTTGCTTATGATTAATGGTTTTTTATGTGATACCACACAATTTTTCCTGGTTTTAATTTTTGTTTTTCCGTCAATTCCTTTATTTGTTTTGAATGAATAGCCTTACATTCCATACCACGTAAAGTACCACATAAGGAGTCTGATGATCGGTTGTGGCTGACCGTGAAACAGCGCTGTAACTCCAGCCGTCCACTTTACGTGGTAAGGAATGTAAGGCTATTCATTCAAAACAAATATTTGTTGCTCTTTTTGTATGTTTTTCCCCTTTGGGACTATATATCCCAGTAGTGCTATAAATTGGGTTTATATGTCCCAGCAGTACCTAAGAAAATCTATTTTGCGTACATGATTTTTTTTACGCAGGAAAATATGAACTCCAAACGTGGCTTTAAACCTGCTCAAATTGAAAAAGAGCTATCTGCAACTTCAGAAGACTCAGACCCAGAGCCTTTTGAAGACTCTGGCTCAGAATACAAAGAAGAAGAATCCGATTCTGAGTTCAATTCAAGACCAACAGAAGAGGAGATGGATGTTGGAAGTTCCCACACGAATAACGAAGAAGTCAATGCAAACGAAGAATACGATGAAGAACCAGAACAAGCTCAAAGCAGCGAACCCATAAGTGAAGACACAGCTATGCAAACACCACCAGAAACAGCAACAGAAAATATTTGGTCGGTCGACAGCACAGGTCTTCCAAGAATGGAAATTCCATAAGAATTTGCTACATAAATAGGGGAACCACCGAATTGGACACATTTCTGAAATTATTTCCACGCAGTCTCCTCATCGATCCATATGAGGAGACTGCGTGGAAATAATTACAATGTACAATATGCCCATAGAAGGAAATCAGCGTAGGTGATGTGTCAAATGCTTCAAAGACAAAAAAGGAGCAAAAAATGATAAGCGAACACTTTTTACTTGCAAGGCTTGTAAAGTTCCATTATGCTTCAGCTGCTTCCCCCTTACAATGTAAAAAATAGTTCCTAAATACAGTTTTCATAAAATATACGAATTGTGCTTGTCTTACTGTAAGCACGATTGGGACAATGGATCCCAATTTGAAAGAAACTAGATAACGGATGGGACTATATGTCCCAAGAGATTACAGCGCCCCTGGTTACAAAAAAAAAACTCACGGAGAAAAATTTTCTTTTTTTAATATTATAATGTACGCTCTACGACGATTCTAAATTTCAAGCGCGGCATTTTCGGGTCGAAAGGGTTAACTCACTTCCGGTAAATTCCATCTGTCGGCAACTGTTTTAGATATAGCTTTTTCCTTTTTATCGGTTTGGATACATGATGAGCTTAGTATTGCCCTCTATTGAGGAGATTCAAGGGTGTTTACCCATTCCACGAATCTTTCGCCGACTAAATTGTATGGGTTGTAACAAAAGAGTGTACGTTTGTCTACACTTCGGTATTGCCGGAAGTCTACGCTTGTTTACACTTCCGTTACACCGTAAGTCTACATTGGTCTACACTTTCGTTGCGCCAGAAGTCTACATTAGTCTACACCTCCGTTGCGCCGGAAGTCTACATTGGTCTACACTTCCGTGTCGCATTCACCAGCTTACTCCCCAAGTCAAACGTGCGTAAAGAAGTTTTACTTCAATAAAGAAAAAGCATATTGCACAAAAGGTACAGGTAGGGAAACAGATTTATTCCGCACACACACACAAATTTTCCTCCACTGAACGCTGGGAAAATCCAACGATCTAGCTTCAATCGAACATTTTTTTTTTGAATTGTATAAAATTTATAGTTTAATGCTTATGTTCAACTTCAGGATAACCTACAAAGAGGATTTATATCTTAAAATCTTTGTACATAATTGAACTTTATATGAATAAAAAATCATATTTCATTTCGATGAGTCATTCCAAAGCTAGGAGCTAGAAAGCATTCTAGAGTTACAACTTTTCTTAGATATCAACTTAGATCTCCGCCTCTGGACAGCGGATGAAGCATTTTCCCGCGGTAAAACCTATGTCCATTCTCAGACTCTAGACTATCTGTGTACCAAATTTCATTTAAATCGGTTCAGTAGTTTTGGCGTTAAAGCGAGACAGACAGACAGAAATACTTTCGCATTTATAATATTAGTATGGATTTATCCTAATTTGTTATCTACCCCACATCAGTTGTATAAATTATAAAATGTTCACTCTTACTTGTCATTCAACACTAACTTTAAATAGTTACAGAATGATAACTATTATTCACCTCTACTATTAAACTGAATTATTGTAATAATATTAGTTTTTAACATGGTATGAATAAAACAATACAATATACTATAACTCGCAGGCCGGCTAAAAAATATTCATCCCTTTACTCTTAACTTTTATTTTTGATATCGTATTCAAAACACTAATTCATGGTAGGAAGTTGATCGCGTGAACCTCAAGGGTCGCACTTACCCCACACGGCTTGTTTTTGTTGTTGTTTCGAGTTCAACAAATATGTCCTTGTTTCATTTCAAAAATTTAGTGTTAGATGCGATGAATTATTTTATTAGTTTTCCAATACCAAGTTATACTTAAGATTTTTCTGACTAGACCTCAATTTTATGAATAACAACCGCAAGAGAATAGCCGCAGCTGCCCCTACTAAATGACAGCAAAATGCTATCAGCATCAATCTTCCGAAATCCAACAACATGGAATAGTAAACCTCGCGTTCGTTCTCATAAGTGAATATAGTTGTGGGTCCAAAAGCTATTATTGTTCCTACAATTGTTGTGCAAGCTCTCAGAATGAAAATGACAGTTTTCTCCATTGCTGTCAGATTGTCATAGACACGAAAAGATGATACAGCTTGTTGGGCATACCAATTCGCGAACGTATCCGTAAGGGTGTCCTTAAAAATGCGCCATCGTTGCCGAAAATGACTTTGTTTAGCTAATTGAATGATAGTCAGCTCTTGATCTGACAGCCATTTATTTACTAAGAAAATAAACTCCCTTCTGTGAACTTCATCTTGAACTTTGATCATATGGCAATTCCATGATGGGTATCTGCCAAAGTTATCCAGTTTTAGAGAAATAGACCGCAGTGCTCCGAAGGATTTCGCTGATAAAATTACAAATGACGTTGCCATGTTTCGTTGAAACAATGGTTGGCATGGGTCGGAGTACAGAGTGTACTGTTCACTATCTGACAGAGTTCCATGTAGTTGAATGGTGATATTCGAGGTCGTGGCTGCAGTTGTATGGCCGCTTGTGTAAATTGTGACCAAATACCTTTGGATATTTCCAACTACTGGTTTACTATTGAACACAATTACATTTTTAGCCGCTGCTATGTCCTGCCGGCAAGCGAGCCATAAAAGTAAGAATACCACCAGTATGGCTGTCATGTAGAACACTATCATGCTATAATTGAAAGCTAGTCGTTGCAGAATATCCCTGGATTGTTGCAGATGGCCAAATGATGGATGAACCTTTGCTGCAAATATTGACAGATGTCGACAACTACAGTGGATGTGAGTTGAGTTGCTTTTGCTACCAACGGAACAGTGCGCCGAAGTCCATTCATGTGTGCCTGAGTTCCAAGTCAAGCACGTGCGAATTATCATAGCAAAGGTGTATTTTGTTCTAGACTTGGATGTGACAGCTAAGTATGCCCTCCGCTCCTTAGTTTGATTGTTTACTAAGAAAATTGTTGTCACAGCTTTAGAAGATTCTAATCGTGTTGCCTCTTCTAGCATGTAGCTCCTCGGACGCTCCCCAATCAAAAATAAAATTCGTATGTCTCTCTCCAGAGGCAAAAACGTCACCACCAAAACAGCATTTGCAGGTAGAAGTTTTTCATAAACTGGCATATCAAGGGAGCCATTAACAGTTCCTTGAATGAAATTCTCGTCTTTGATGTCCGTATTACTTTTCAAGGCCATAAAATAGTCGAACTTGACTTTGGTCCATCTTGACTCCAAAGACCGCAAATCTTTGGTATAGGCTCCCACGGAAAGTACTTCAGTATTCATTTTATGCTGGTCCGGACTCCACCAAAAAGGGTTTGCTTTGAAAATTAAGATTTGAATAGCGAGTTCATCTCCTTTTAAGCGTTTAAGAAACTCATCGGGAAGGCTTACAAAAGTTGTCGATTCATTCCAACTAAGGGATACTGATTTTGTATTGTCTATTACAAGTGTTCTGCTAGATATACCGTTTGTTTTGGTGTTTACCGCAGCCTCATCGGGTAATTGTATGAACGCCGATATAACCCCCAAGACCTGTAGGCATCTGTACATGCGGTTAAATGATTGTAGCCAGTTTGTTATGCGGACTACATCGTCCATGTCCAATTCGCCATAATCTGGGTAGTTTTCAGAAAATGGATCTTCCGCAGGAGCAACCTCTGCATCGTGCACCATTGGAAACTCATCAACCTCATTCGTTGTTCTTGTCATCGACTGCGTCAGTCCCACCATGATCTGCTTGTGCGTTTCCAGTGGTAGTTCCAATACCTCACCGCTGAGAACCGAATGAACTAGACCATCAGAAACTTTTGAAAACAATTCTGATGCAAGGAGAATCGAATCACTAGATACCTCAATGGCTTCGAAGAGATCACTACACACAGATAAAACATGCTCAACGGCCAACAACCTGCCAACTTCGGAATGACGAAAAGCCTCGACAATCTGCTTAGCTATTTCGAAGGTTTCACTTTTGGGCACATGAGGGATAACAGCTTTAATCAATATAATGGCGGTGGATCTATGTCCATCTTCAAGAAATTGGCTTAAATTTGACAATAAGCTAAGCCACGAACCATTGGAAGATATGGGACTGAGGCTAGCCTTTAGTTGTACCTCTGTGCAGGCTCCAATATCATCGCAAATGCTGACTTTTATATCGCAGGCTTTAGCTGAGGTCCGAAACAATCGTGTGACAAGGGTATCATTTCCGCTATGATCGAGGGTTGTTGTCCCTGCTATATATTTGTAGTCTATTGGATTTTCATCGTCTTGAAAGCCAGAGCAGGATATTTTGAAAATTGTTTGGTATTCGGTTCCATTTGGTGGGGTGATTGTACAACCTCCCTTAGACGGGGGGTTATTCAGAGTCAATTTTATAGAGGTTGTCCCCTTAAGAGAACCTAGCTTTGCTTCAGCTTTTAAAAAGACTTCCGTTTTTGATTGTTCGCTGAGGATAACACTTTGACTGCTTGCAATTTCAGACCCCTGCCCATCGTACACGACGTATTCCACCTCTCCTGGAGGACAGTCTATGCATTTTATCTTCAAGTGGATAACCTTACCAGCGGCGAATTTGTCATGCTCGCAGTTTCTGAGACAATGAAAGTGGATAAACAGGGAATCTCTGGAAACTGTCAATATATCTTGCGAAGTTCTATGACTACTGTAAATGTTGATAGTTGATTGAACTTCGAGGGTGAATTTGTAGGTCTGACCTGTCTGAAGAGATCCGGCCGGTATATGTAAACGGGCATCTGAGAAGAGTTAAGGTTAGATGGGTATTTTTGGTAGAGGACAACTATCTCACTATGTCCCATGTTTTCCAAACAATGAGGATTGTTGGTCTCCATTGATGTACAGGACCAGCTATACCTCAGCTCCTGATCGCAATTTGGATGTCTTGCATAGTCTCTACTAACGGACCCATCGATTTCAAAGGCCTTGGCAGCATTGACTTCTCGCGATCTATCACCAAGTATGAGAGCTGTACATGGTTTTGAGTCCACGAAGACATAACACTAGAAATAACAAAGAATTGCCAGTTTCCACCAGGAGTGCTTACAAAGCCTACCCTGAGGATTGTCTTGCTGATGGCATCTCCCTTCGTATTAACTTCACTAACGTCTCCTTCAATTAGGTATGATTGAACATAATCATCTCGGTAGTTGAACCACATTGTGTAGGGGCGAATTGTCAAGACACTAGAACCATCCTCATCAAGGAACCTGTGAAGTAGCACTAAGGAATCATTTACATCGCGTTGATCTTGTGAATTTGCTTCATCCCTACCAGTATCAATGTAGTTTTTCACACTCCATTTAATCCGTAGCTGTGAATGCTGGGCGCATCTTTTATCGACTACAGGCTCGATAAAGTTAAATTTGGCAATGTCTAGATGCAGAGCATTTCGTGGATTGGAGCAATGAGGTAAATGAACATCCGCAAAGCATTGCGCTCCCGAAGGATCATATACCAAAATGTCGAAGGTCTCGGTGAAAAAGTTCTCCTCTGTCAAACCAAAATCACTTAAGTCCAGAACCATTTTATGCGTGCGTTGCTTCCAGAATGTAGCACGGGCTATTCTATAAAAACCGGTCCTGTAGGGTATTGTGTCACTATGCCTGATCCCCAATCCTTCAACTAAGGCTTTTAAGTCACTCGAAGGTTTGAAGTGAGCACTTGACGAGTTAAATGCAATACCATCGATGATATAATCCGCAGTGAAGAAATCCATCAATGTCTCCACAGTTCCGAGGGATTGAACCATGAGGACAAGTATTTGCACGGATCCAATAGGAGCAATGTGATTGTAATGCAAATGCAGCCCTTTAAAGGAATCTTGCTTTGAAGTGCACGTTTGAGCTGAAAAGCCCTCGGCACACTCGCAAAAGTAATGGCCGAGGTACTGCTGACATGTTCCGCCATTTTGACACGGATTTGAAGTGCAGTGGTCTACTGGTTTTGTACAGAACTCCCTTTGAAAGAACTTTCCAACACACCTGCAGGTTGGATTTCCATTTTGAAGAATGCAAATTGCTTCATTGTTGCAGACGGCGTTGTCACACATTTCTTGCGTGGAAGCTTGAAAGAGAAAAAGTGTTAAGATTATAACGCGATAAGAAGTAAAGCACGTGTTGGGCATTTTTTTGAAGCTTATAAACGTCATATGATTTGCGACTAATTTGAAAGCTTAAATCAATGATCCTACGAACAAAATCTGGTAGTAACTGTGTGAAAAGTATTTATGCCTAACCCTAAGGGTATGATGTATAAATCTTAGTTCATAGTTGGTAATATGCCTTAACATAATGGTCGTAGAGCCCTAAAAGTATGTATATTTACAAACATAAATATCACCGTCCAAAGCTATGTAGATACGGTCTTTAAATTTGAGCTACAAAACTAAAATTTGAAACTTTTTCTTGCTTATTTCGATCGAATGATTCTTTTCGTCCATATTATACCGGTTTTCCTCAAGAAAGGAGACCCTCTGAACTGCGCCATGTATAGAGGTATTAGTCTTCCTAACATCGTCTACAAGATCTTCTCTGCAGTGCTGTGTGAACGTCTGAAGCGTCAACAACCTGATTGGTCCCTATCAGTGTAACTTCAAGCCAGGAAAGTCTACCATCGACCAAATATTCCCACTGCGGCAGATCTTGAAGAAAACCCAGGAAGTCCAAATCGATACCCACCACCTTTTCATCGATTTTAAGGCCGCCTATGGCAGCATTTATAGAGACAAGCTATACACAAATGTCTAGTTTTTTCATCCCTGCCAAACTTGTCCGCTTCTGCAGGTTGACAATGGAAAATGCACGCTGCTCCATCAAGCTCGGTAAAGAACTCAACGAGACCTTCGATGTCAAAAAAAAAATGTTGACAAGGCGATGCACTGTCATGTGACTTCTTCAACATCGTTGTTGAAAGAATAGTGTAAAACTCAAATGCTAACACCAGAGGCACTATCCTTCAAAAGTCCGTCCATCTACTCGCCTACGCCGACGACATCGACATAATCGGCAGAACGCAGCGGGATGTAACTGGCGTATTCGTGAGTATTGAGACGGAGGCGGCGAAGATAGGTTTGGCGATCAATGAGGGCAAGACAAAGTATATGCTGTCATTGAGAAAGGACACCCGACACCGACGTCTCGAACAGTATGTCACTATAGACACATATGGGGTGACGTTTCAACTGTCAAAGTGGAATTGCAAAAATTTTCGAAGCTCCGTATTTTTTTTTCAAATTAAATTATAAATCCAAGTAACTTCCTAAGAAAAACCAAGTAAAAACACTCATTTAATCACTTTGAACTAACACCGCAAATTGCTAGTTAAATTTACTCAAGTAAATAAGCTCAAAAAGGAAAACAAAAAATAAAAAAAAAAGTTTTCTCCGTGTTGCATCGAAATCAAATTGCGGTACAACGATTTGCCGATGAACCGCAAGCGATACTTATTTGAAATTTCTCCGGAACAAAACACTACCAACAAAAAGATTTCTCATCTAAAAGCAGCAAATATGGGAATAGGCGATTTATCAGTTGCTGATCTAAAAACTATCTTAAATGAGAGTCTCGAAGAAAAGCTTAAAGATCTAGTCACAAAAAATGACTTGTTGGTGCTCTCGAACGAGATACTTTCTTTGAAGACACTTAACACCCAACTCAGCAGAAAACTCACTTTAATGACAGAAAGATGCGATTTGCTTGAAACCCAATTGGAAATTCTCTCACGGAAATCAAACGATAAGTCTATTGTGGTACACCTTCCTTTAGACACAGAAACCGATGCAATCCAATTAGCTAAACAGACTTGCAAGGGGCTTCTGAAGTTAAATGAAGACGAAGAAATCCAATTTAAGAGCTCCAGACAAATACGCAACAACAACACTGAAAGAGCAACTGTCATCATCGAACTTCCAACAGCGGCGATCACCGATAAACTTATTACCTCCGCGCACACGCTCAAAGGCTCCGGAATAGGTATATTTCGCGAGCAATCACTTTTATCAAGAAGAAAAAGAAAAACACTAATAGAAATAAAAAACAAACTGCGGCAGATAAATCCAAACGCCCGAATTTTCGTTAAAGGAGACAACAAATTGCAAATCAACAATCAACTTTTTGTTTATCAAATTTCACGAGGTTTAGTTGTCAAATCAGCAGCGGACATGTCACTCATTAGTGAACTATTTGGTGACAGTGGTTACGAGTACTTTGACTGCAGCGAGGGAGCGAGGTTGGCCGTGGTTCCAAGCTCTTCTTCCGCTTTTGGCCTCCAACCGCAGCGAGCGCCATTTGGAAATCAGAGTTCACACCATGTTAGGGATAAAACACAATAGGTAAATTCTGTCGTCTGCCATAACACAACTATTTTTAAAAAATTAAATATATGCTCGTATAATATAACTGGTCTCAAAAGTAAGCTTTTACATTCCGATTTTTTTAAATATTTACACCAATTTGATGTTATAATTCTTATAGAAACTTTTATTGAAGAAAAGAATCAAAATGAATTTCTAAAATATTTCAAAGACTTTAAAGTAATGTTTACACCCGCGATAAGATCTAATTTGCATGGAAGAGCCAGTGGGGGTATTCTATATGGGATTAAAAAATCTTTATGGGGTAATCTTATTAATTTTAAAATTATTGAATCTAAAATTATTTTTCATATGGTTAGCAACAACCTAAACTATTATATTATTCCTATTTATTTAAATTGCAATCATTGGCTTAGCGACTTCGATGAACTAGTGGAATTTATGAATAACACTTCTCTTGACCATGTGTTAATCGTCGGTGATTTAAATGCTAGGATTGGTGAACATCAAAATTCTTCCGCCAATATTTTACGAGCACGAGTTGCACTGGCCGAGAGTAGATGTTCTAAGGATAAAATTTATAACCGCAACGGGGGGAGTTTAACAGAATGTTTTTGAAGTTTTCGGTCTATTTGTTTTGAATGGGTCTTCTATTAGTGATGCATGTGGCGAATTCACTTTTGTTAGCGGGCAGGGACAATCCGTGATTGACTTTGCTGCGATTTCAGGGGACTGGCTGAACATTATCGATGACTTTGAAGTTGCACTAGTCAACTACTCGGCTCATTTTCCAATTGTAATTAAAATTCACCTAAAGGAGTTAAACCAGCAAGCTACACCTTCTAGTTTTAATAAGCTGAAGTGGTCGGAGAACAATGCAACCCTCTATAGAAGCCTCCTTTCTCGGCACTTACTATCTCTGCCCCTACAATCCGCAGTCTCGTCTGAAGTGGTATGTGAAAGTATAGAACGGGTTATAAAGACCGCAGCCCCTTTTGCGTTGAAGAGTACACACACTTTTGTAGCTAAAAATGTATGGTTTGATAAGGATTGCAGAAATCTCCGTAAACTTTCGTTCGTTTACTTAAAACTGTTTAGAACGACCAATTCTCAATTTTTCAAAAACATCTATCTTCGCGTTAATAATGATTTTAAAAAAATGTGCTCAGTTAAGAAAATCACCTATTTAAAAAACGTGGCTAAGAAATTGGAAAACTGCACAAACTCAAAGATATTTTGGGAGACAGTGCGCAATCTTGGTGGGCGCAATCAGGGTATGAAGTTCTCTTTAGAAGCTGAGACGTTAGCAGCTCATTTTAAAACTCTACTCTCAGCTGATGAAGACCTTCATACCTTTGATTACGCGCTACCTGATACTAGAGTCAACGAGCTGGATTTAGAATTCTCATTGCCCGAATTGGAAGTAACGCTCCAAAGATTGAAAAACAGCAAGGCTCCTGGCCTAGACGGCATACCAGTCGAGTTTTATAAAAACAGCACTATTGATTTTAAAAACTACCTCGTGTCTTTCTATAACAAAGTGTACAATGATGGATGTGTCCCTAACAGTTTCAACGAATCTGTAATTTTTGCCATTTTTAAAAAAGGTGATGCTAACGCTGCGGAATATTATAGAGGTATTTCAATTTTAAATTCAATAAGAAAAACTTTCACTGCAATCCTATATGAAAGGCTCTCAAAATGGATTGAGGATAACAGTCTTTTGAGCATCTTTCTAGCCGGTTTCCGCCCAGGTTTTTCAACCATGGATCATATCTTGGCCATTTCAAGCATTGCTCAACAATTTATAGATAGAAAAAAGAAACTATACACTTGCTTTGTTGATTTTAAAGCTGCATTCGATAAAGTCAATAGACAAGCTTTAATATACAAACTTTCTTGCATTGGTTTGTCAAGAAAGTTTCTCGAAGTGTATGCAAGTCTTATTTCGTCAACAAATGCAAGGGTATGGGACGGTTTCACATTTTCAAATCGATTTGATACAATTACAGGTGTTCCTCAGGGTTGTATCCTCAGTCCATTATTATTTGCCCTGTTCATAGATGATGTCTGCGAGCTTCTTCCGGGTGGAGTTAATTTTGCTAACATTATAATCAAAGTCCTGTTGTACGCGGACGATCTAGTTATGCTTGCTGATAATCCTTTCACGCTACAATTGCAAATAAACCGTCTAAGTTCATTTTGCGAGTCTTGGGGCTTGCAAATTAATACCCAAAAAACTAAGATTGTTATATTTGAAAAGAGACAATCAAGAAGGCGAGCGGAAGAAAAATGGTCTCTAAACAATACACACATTGAGGTTTTACAAGAGTTTAAATATTTGGGTGTCGTCTTGACCTACAATTTAAGCTATCTAAAGCACTCCAAAGAAAAAAGCAACGAAGCTAAATTGGCTCGTAATATAATGTGGCCAAAGTTTTTTTCGAACCAAAATGTTGATTTAACGTCCAAGTACAAAGTTTTCAACGCGACAGTAAATGCATGCATGGCATATGGCGTCCAACCCGTCGGATACACACACTTCGAAGCTTTTGAAACTGTACAAAGGAACTTTTTTAAGAGGATATTTCGTTTGCCTAACTCAACACCCAACTACGCCATATATGTAGAGTCAGGAATAGTCCCTATATATATACAAAATTTGAAGGCAAATGCGAACTTCATTACTAGAGTGATGAAAAGAAGTGAAACTTGTCTTCACAAAATCATCTTAAGAAAATTACTTCGAGTGAATGCTTCCCCGTTTAAAAACTGGAACGAACTAGCTTTATCTTACGAAACAAGTTTAAACTTAACAGAAACTAATGTGACCGATTGGCAGGCTCAGTTTTCTGATGTGATTGCTAAGGTGGATCACAAAATGTTTCTGGATAACCTTTCCAGAGCATCTTCATCTACTTCAAGAGCTATTTATAGTCATTTAAACCATGAACTGCCCTCGGAAGTCTCTTACTTTAGTAATGAATTTTCAGCCTCGGTTATAAGTATTATTTTTAGAGCAAGAGTTGAAATTTTAAATTTGAACTTTATACCTCATCGATCAGACTTGCCCCAGCTATGTGATCTATGTAACGGAAGAGTGAATGAAGATATATACCATTTCGTTGCTGCTTGTCCTATTCTACAAGAAATTCGCCGGTTGCATTTTCGGGAAAGTTTTATATCTTTGGACAAACTTTTTGAAATTTTAAATGGAGCAATGGGCTGGCTCAGCCTCTTTAAATATTGCCAACATGCTCTTTCTTACCGTAACAGTTTCACATATTAAACTTAGTCGATTACCCACTTATTGCAGTTTTGACCAAATTTTATACCTAACTATTTATTGTTTTGTTGCTGATCATACTAAATTTGATAATATCTCTTTTGTGTTTCAAATCACGTTAAAATTGATAATATTGTATAAACAGCTATTTCTAACCAAATTGTGTATTATCTTGGGTTTCAAATCATATTAAAATTGATAAAATTTTGTATAAACAGCTAATCAAATTAACCAAATTGTATAATATTTTGTGTTTCAAATCACGTTAAAATTGATAGCATTGCTTTATATAATAATATTTCTTCATATCTTTTGTTAAACATTTTTTTTTTTTTTTTTTGTTTTTTCCTTTTCTTTATATTTTAAAATTTTAGCTTTTTATTATTTCTTTTATTTTTAAATCATATTATGAAATGTCATCTCAGGCAGACGGCAGTATTGCCATGTCCTTATTCTTAAGTATACAAATTTGTAAACTTTATGATGAAAAAATAAAGAATCTATCTATCTATCTCTATCTATAGACATATACAACTTTGAGGTGGTTCAGGACTTTGTCTACCTAGGCTCCGCAATGAAACCAGGCAACGACACCAGAGCTGAGTTTAAATGAAGAATAACTCTTGTAATCGCTGTTTCTTTGGGCTAAGAAAGCAATTGAGTAGCAAAGCCATCTCTCGAACAACTAAAGTGACCCTTTATAAGACCTTAATAATCCCAGTCCTTCTCTATGGTGCAGAGGCATGGACTCTATCAAAAGCTGATGAGGTCACTCTTGGTTGTTTTGAGAGGAAAATTCTTCGAGTAATTTTTGCTCCCGTCTGCATAGACGGTGAATGAAGGAGGAGATACAACGACGAACTGTACCGGCTGCACAGCGACATCGACTTAGCCAGAAGAGTGATGGTCCAACGACTTAGGTGGCTCTCTCATGTAAGCTTCGGACCGGAAGATCTTCGAATCCACACTCGAGGGACGGCGCAGTAGAGGAAGACCGCGACTCAGGTGGCGCACGCAAGTGGAAGGGGACCTGAACCAACTTAGCGTGCGAAACTGGAGACAGCTGGCCAACGATCATGCTGACTGCAGACGCGGTTGAGGCCCAGGTCCACCCCGGACTGTAGCGCCACCCTAAGTAAGTAAGTAAGTAATACCGGTTTTCCTCGAACAAACTTGGTCTTCTTCTTCTTTTTCCGGCCGTGAGGCTATGATCAGGATTAAAGGGTTGATAATCCTCCCACTTAACTGCATCCCTACTGGTCCGCCTGTGTGGTTCGGGGGTTGGACCTCAGCAAATAATAGCAGGCCTCGCCAATCAAATGCTTTTGTTGCTGCATGTGCATGATCCAGGAGGTTTTAAGCCTGCCTCTTTTTCGCGTTGATTGATATTGCCTTTTTGACAGGGTTCGTAGGATCTCTCCTTTAAACACGACAGTACCAACTGAGTCGGTCGCGCTCCATTTTTTTCGAGATAGGTTCTTCAACGTGAAGGCTTCCTCGGATCTTGGAACCTCTTATTCGATCAATCTTCGTTACTCCTGCTGTCATGCGAAGCATCTTCATCCGAGCTGCCGTTAAATTGCCCTCATTTGTACGCTGTCCAACATTGTGAGCCCATTCACACAGAATCACAGAAAATGGCTGAGTTTTTCCGCCACGTCATTCATCCTACGCTTACGCGATGCTTAATGTCCTCATCACAGCTTGCTTCGCTATTGATCATAGATCCCAGAGATACAGTTGGGAATCACTCCTCCATTAATATAAACGTCTGGAATAGGTCGGAGTGGATCAGAGAACGGGCAGTAGAAGTATTCTGTTTTGTTCGGACTAATACGATATCCATTCCCCTCCAAAACTTCCACCCATACATCAAGTGCTCGTTGCAAGGACGTTAGATCCTCGATTATGATGGCTTCATCGTCAGCAAAGAATAACTGATGCACTTTGGGGCCCGTCACTTTTCGATCAAGCAGATAATCAAAGACTGTAATAAATATAATGGGACTTAAGACGCTTCTCTGGTGTACACCGGCTTTGATTGCGAACTCCTCGGTGACTCCAACAGGGCATCTTACTCTTTCCTTTACTCCCTCATACATGACCATGATCATCTGTACGTAGGTTTCTGGAACTCCGCGCTGTCTTAGCGCCACCTATAACAGATCCCTTGGCTGTATATCAATTTCCTGTTTTAAAATCAACCAACACCATACGCAAATCCTTTAAGGAATCATGTTGTTTTTCCGTTATGATCCATATACTTTGGATTTCATCGGTGGTTGATATACCTGCGACAAACCCGCACTGGTCTTCAGATAGCCGTATCATTTTCCGCATTCGGCTATCTAATACCTGCTCAACGATCTTGATGCTGAGGGACAGAGTATATCCAATAATGATTCGGGACACTCTCTCTACATATGCATTTGCTACTACCACAAAGCAAAATGCAGACAAAATCGTACAATAAGTAGAAGCAGGTCGAAAGAATACTTTTTACCTGAATACAACGACTGCTTGAGAACAAAAGGGTACACAACACATTTTACCTGAACCACTACATGGGGCTTGCTGCGTACGACGAACAATTGTGGGTTTTTTCATAAAGCATTTTTAAAGGCGTCCCGGAATGACTGTCAGTATATTAGTATTCTCTCTCAACAATGCAGGTATGAATTAATATGATCAGGTAACCAGCTTTGCTTTAGTAGAATTGGTAATATTTGTATTTTTTGCCATTGGTTATTGATTAAATGGTCTTTGTTATGGACATGAAAAAGAAATGTTTCATTCTATATCACGAAATTCAACCCTTTTGCTTTGCTACGACTTCGTTAATAACTATTTTTTACGATTTGAAATTTTATTGCCAGCACGTTTTAGGTAATATATTTCATAGCAGAAGGTAGAGGGGATTGTTTACATTTGTTTCGCACGTATTTTTAAAGGCGGGCCGGAATTGGATTGCTATCAGTCGTTCATTAACATCAATTGACGAAAGAAAGGGTGTTCCGTGTCAGTGTGTGTGGCAAACAATTAAAAGTAGTGAAATAGTGAAGTTGAAGTGCAAGTTTGCATAGTTTGAAAACGCTAAATAAAATAATGGGAAAACATTATTTTAAATGTTTGGCATGTGGGCGAGAGGAGAAAGAAAATGTTGGCGTTAAATATTTCAAAATACCGGATAATAGTGAGAGGTAAGCAATATAAGTTATAGATCGGGCAAGAACTCATCTTTATTTCAATAGAAATTGTAGGATTAGAAGACGATGGACAAAAGAAAACTGCACTTGCTGCAAACTATGCCATTGTTGTAATGGTTAGGGGTATCACCCATCGTTACAAGCAGTTGCTCGGGTATTATTTTGTTAATTCCGCCTGCCCAGCTAGGACATTAAAAGAAATTTTATTTACATTCATTAAACAATTAATTGAAGTGAATATGAAACCGAGGCTTGTAATCTCAGATCAAGGTGGACATTTCATTGGTCTAAATAGACTCCTTGGCATTCCCTTTGAAAAGCCATTTTTTTATGTAGAAAATACTAAAAAATATTTTATATCTTCGATAGCTTCATCTTTTAAAATCATTCTGGCGAAATTTCATGAAGTACGATATTGCTGTTGATAACAAAAAAGCAAATTGGAAAGACGTTGTGAATTTTTATTTATGGGAAAATAATTCATTTCGAATTTTGACAGATAAGCACGTTTTTCTTAACAATTTCCAAAAGATGAGGGTGAGGCTTGCTGCTCAAACGAAATGCAACAGTTGCAGCTGGTATTTATACTCTAGCTAGTCACGATGCTGTAACTTCAACAGCTATAAATACCGCTGAAACTATTGACAAAATAGATAAGTTATTTAATATTTTCAATTCGTCTAAATTTCGAGAATCCAAAAAATTCAGAAGGCCATTTTTCGCAAACGCGGAACAAATTACTTTTTTGCATGAAATGAATTTATTTTTTGAAAATATGACTTTTCATGAAAATTCTAGAAATGTAACTAAAAAAATGCGTTTTATAAAAGGATGGCAACATAATATAAATGCCTTAATTAGCATTTTTACAGAAATAAAAAAGACGGTATTAAGTTTCTTTTAACAAGAAATCTTAATCAAGATGGCTGGGAAAACACCTTTGCTGTTTTACGTAACCGAGGGGGAAATAACAAGTTGCTGACTCCATTTCAATGCATTTGTTCATTTAAAAGAACTTTTTCGGCAAAGTGTATGGAAGATACGAGTATTACCCATGAAAACTGTGAGCCAACTGCTAACATTGAACATCCAGACATTGAAGTGCAGATGGAACCACAAAAACAAAATAAGGACAATTTGGTTTACGCTTTCAAAACTGAACCTGATTATAAAACTGTGAACTTTGGTATTGATAATGCATTCTACTATTTCGCAGGTTATATTTTAAAAAAATACCGCCTAAATCACAAGTGTGAGTTAAAATTGAGTCCGAAATTTAACGTTTCCTCCCTTTTTACAGATTTTAAAGAATATGAAGATGCGAAATTGACACGGCCCAATCAAGAATTTTTAGACTCGTTAGAGAATCTTGAACAAAAATTTATTTCTTGTTTTCCAAATATGTACTACCTAAATAATTTTGAGGGGAATATTTTTAACTTTTTGAAAAATGAATTTCATTACAATAGTTGCAAAAATCAAAATAAGGAATTTCTTATCAAATTGTACATCCGAGTACGGGTTTATTTTATTCTAAAACAGTTCAATAAAAATAGCAAAAATTGTACCAACAAACAAAAATATTTAAGTGTAGCACACATGTGAATATATATTAGATATAAAATGTTCAATAAGAAATATTACAAATTGATTTTGCTTTTTTTGTACGTCACACCCTGTACCACATTTTGAAATAGTTCAACTACTCTTCCATCCCCCTTTTACTAGAGCACTTTTAGTGCCGTCTATTTCTCGTGTATGTGTACTGCAAATTGTAAACTAATAAGAAACACGTGGAGAGTGTTCCTACTCATTAATGGATATACTCTACTGTGGAACATCGGCTTGATTGATCGGTAATTGTCACAATGTCGCTGTCGCGTATCAGCTTTTCCTTAGTACAAAGGAAGAAGAAAACGTTCCCACCACTGGTTAGGCATTGGATCACCTCTCATCAGTTTATAGAATCATGAGCCATTTGGACTCGATGTCTCCCATCTTTTTTACAAAACTCAGAGGGTATCTCGTCCGGCCCAATTGCTTTTCGCTTTTTAGAGTCTTTGAAAACCTTCCGAAACCTATCTTTCCTATCATTCTACTTCTTCCTAGTTCTACCACCCAATAGAATTTGTAGGTGTTGAATTGTACCCACACCATAAGGGTACTACTTTTTATTTATTTATTTATTTATTTCGAGAATGCTTAAAAACAGTAAGATACAATATCTTATAAACTAGTCATAAGCTAATTTTACAAATAGAGCGAACGATGTATAGAAAAGTATTAAAATAAAAAAAATCCAAGTTAATACTTCAAAAACAATCAAATATTTTTTTATTTACAAATTTCCTGAATAATATTTTTTTAAATCTTTTCTTATTCTTGTTGCGTTTTGTATTTCTTTAATACGACTAGGAAAGGAGTTCCAGGGACGTACCGAGTTTACGAAGAATTGACGCTCAGATGTTAAGCTGGAACATCGAGAATGAATTAATTGATGAGATCGCTGTGAGGATGCAAATCTAATTTTGTCGAAACAGTATTGCGGTTAGTGTGTCAACAGTATATTGGAGAACAATAACAAACTTCGAAACTTAATATAATTATCGAACGACAAATCGATCAGCCGTGTATCAAGACCAGCAAGTCTGTCAAATCTTCGTAGGCCAAAGACATAAACGCGACATTCAGCTTACGTTTGCTGACATAGTTGCAATTACAATAAATTTCGCAGCCGTAGATCAAAATTGGTATTATAAAAGTCTTCACAAGCAATAGACGTGTTTTAACTGGTGTAAACGACAGACAGTTACCCATAATGTACGTAGTGCCCCATATACCTTGCCAACAAGTGAATTTATATCTATATCCCATGTTAGGTAGCGATTGAAAGTAACTCCGAGATTTTTAGCAGTTTCCACTCAATGGGAGCATTTCCCAAAACAAGCGAAGGAAAATAATCAAGATCTAGACTTCTCCTCGATATTACCAGGTAATTAGATTTTTTAGGGTTAAGAATAAGACCATTTAGCTGGGACCAATTCACAATTTTCTCTATGTCTTTGTTTACACAAAAAGCTGCATGCTCAATAAGCCCAAGAGGCCGGCTCATGTACATTTGGTCGTCATCCGCGTACATATGAATAGAGCAGTTCTCAATAATCGATGGAAGTTCATTGACGTATATCGAAAACAATAGAAGACCAAGTATTGAGCCCTGAGGAACACCAGAGACATTAGGCAGAAAAATAGCCAATCAGCAAATTGGACCGCTTGTTTTCTATTAGGCAAATAAGAAAATATTAGTCTAGTAGCACTGGGTGAAAAATTAAAGTTTTGCAAAAGCTTCTTACACATATTAACGTGATTGACTGTGTCAAAAGCTTTTGAAAAATTAAGCAGCACCAAAAACGTTACTTCGTCCTTATCCAACGCTTGCCTTATATCCTCAGTGACGCTTAATAGTGCCGTGATACAACTGTTCTTTTCACGAAAACCAGATTGTTTAGAAGTGAGCAACGAGTTTGCCGAAAGATAGGCACTAATCTGTTTTTGCAGAATCCTTTCAAAGACCTTTGACAAAAAGGGTAAGACTGAGATAGGCCTAAATTCATCACATTTTTCATTTTGGGGAGAGGAATAATTTTAGCTAACTTCCAAAGGCGCGAAAACACACCAGACGTGAGGATGGTATTGAAGATGAAATTAAGGCAGGGCAGGACAATCGGCAGAATCATCACTGTATCAATAATTACAGAAAAGAAACCCCTTTAGCGCACTCTAATTATAAAAAAAAACTTTGTATTCAATCGAATCTCAAAATACAAGTTCTACTAATTCTTCAAACTTTCGATCGATTTCGAATTTCAAAATAAGCATGATACTCTTTAAGGTAGAATTGTTTTACTACGCATATGCCATATTGCCACTGCTGCCAAAATGACCATTTCAGTGGAAATTGCTTGCACTTTATTGGACTGTACTGGACTCTACTAGTCATATGGGTCACATGAACAGCCATCGAAAACTATTAATGATCACACTGTAAGCTAAAAAAAGCCCAAATTGATTGCCAAGCATTATAAATTAACTTACTTTGTCTCGAATTTTACCGGGTCATTAATAATATAATTTTAAAACAAATTCCTTTGGTTCGCGTGCGAAACTATCTGATAGACTCTTGTCCTTTTAGCAACGCAATAACGCGATTTCGGAAAACGTAAAAAAACAGGGCGTAGGACTCTATTGGTCGACGACTATACGCTGTATAAAAAATTGAAGTCTGAATTCAGAACTTCCTTATTACCTTATTTATATAAATAATAATCAAAACCATGTTAAATATAGGCCTAACGAATTTTGGAAATTCATAAATCCAAAAAATAAAAGCGCTACCGCTAAAAGGCTACCCAGCCTGTCCTTCTTTTAATGGTCAACTTGCCGATTCTGCCGTGTGTAACAACTTTGGGTCATTTTTAGAATCTGTCTACTCAGACAAAGAGCTAAACATTGATGAAAATTTCTTTAGCTATCTCAACGTATCCCATACTCCGATTTTTAACAGGCCGGAAATCTCTGAAGAAAGCACATTGGAGAATCTAATTTCAATGGATTTAAATTATAATCGAGGCCACGATGGAGTACCTTCCGGTTTTTAAGAAACTGTGACCAATCATTATCTAAGATTATTTGCCATATATTTAATCTATCGCTGTTAATAGAAACATTCCTATCCATTTCGAAAGATTCATTTATTTTACCTATTTACAAATCATGTAGGAAAAATAAAGTTGAAAATTATAGGGGTATATATAAACAGTCAGCTATGCCTAAATTATTCGATAAAATTGTCACTGAGCAATTAAACTTTTTTTGCAAATCTTTAATTTGTAACAACCAGCACGGGCTTATCAAAAAGCGTTCAACCGTGACAAACCTCATTATTTTTACCAACTTTGTAATCTCCGAAATAGGTAAAGGTAATCAGATTGATGCTATTTACACGGACTTTAACAAAGCATTTGATCGTGTGGATCACAGAATTTAAGCGAACGATATCAATTTGAAAATTTCGAAATAAAATCTTAAACAAAATCTTTGTAACTTCTGGTATCCCCCAATGAAGCCATATAGGTCCATTATTGTTTATTTTGTTCGTAAACGATATTGTTAAGTTCTTGCCGCAATGTAATATTTTAATGTTCGCTGATGATTTTAAAAATTATTCGTAAGGTAAAGACACTCACAGCTTTCATACATTAACCCACATACTCCGGGTAATATTTTTTTTTCATTTTCTTAATATTTGCTCCATTGAGTTGATCTAGTCAGCGGATATTTTATTTTATATTAAGTTTACCAAAAATTATCCTGAAAAGTGAAATTTTAAGATGTGACATTATGTCACACTAGGAATACTACGAGTATGTGTTAAAACATGTCTAAAAAAAAATTTCAAGACCAATGAAAGAAGTCAAAATTATTTAAATATATTTTATATTTGAAAATAAATTATTCTTTTGTATGATATGTATAAAAGCAATAATAGTGCAATGCAACATCGCATTTATTACATTTTGATGGTGCATTTTGATGGCACACCCGGCATCTTGTCCGCTTATCTTGCCTTATTATGATGTGATTCATTCGATCATATCTCCCAGCAAGATTTTCTACAGTAGATGGGCGGGATGACATCTTCTTGAAAGGGTTTCTATTTTCTTCTATAAGACATAGAACAATGCGACGGCGAAAACCTAGCTGGTCAAGTTTTCCCCCATTAAACTTATGTAGCTGCCATGCATTAGTAGCTGCCATTTCTATGCAATGGGTTATTAAAGGGAAATACCACTTTTTTCCTCGAATCTCACACCTGTAAAGGCTTATGTTTTGGTCTGACCGATCTATACCTCCCATTTCCTTATTGTAAGTACTTATAGCTTTCGGCTGTTCTATGCTAATGTACCTTTTGTCCGATTTGCTGAATCGTTTGGCCATTTGTGTAGGTAGAGCCGGCACTATGTTGGAGGCAATATGGACTTCACTGTTATCATTCCATTGAATGAATACAACTGTTCCATTTTCGATTGTAGCATAATCATAGAAGCCCCTTTTAGTTTTTGCAGTAATTTTTTGGAAGGGATTATTTCTAATCCTCTTCTTTCTTATGGTTCCAATGGCCCCAATATTTCTCGATCTTAATTCATCCAAAAGTTCGATAGACGTAAAAAAGTTGTCGAAAGAAATTCGACAATCAAGATTGAATGGTCTATCCTTCAACAGACGGTCACAAAATTTCAAAAGTACCTTCGAGCCAAGGGGGTAACCATTGTACAAATCATCCACAGTAGACTGTTTTCCTTGATAGGGATCAAACCATACTATATAGCCATTCACAGTTGCGCCTACCCAAATTTTGTATCCCCATCTTATAGGTTTCTTCTGCATAAACTGTTTTGTGCTATGGCGACCAAAGTACGGCACCATGGCTTCGTCGACACTATATGCAGTTTTAGGTGGTGCAAACTTAAGGAAGTTATTGTTCAGTACTTCAAATAAAGGTCTTACTTTGGCGAACTTATCACTGCTTTCGAGCTTATTGTTATCACAAACATGTAATGCTGACATGATAAAATTAAATCGATCGCGGGACAAACATTCTGCAGCTCCTTTTGAGTAAGTATCCAAAGCTTTCTCCCAATACATTGATCGCCTGGAAAATCCATTGTAACCGCTAAGTAAAAGAATCCCTACAAAGGTCTTCATTTCCGCAAGAGTTACATTTCCAATTAAATTCTTCTTCGCAGCGTATACATTGGTATGATGAGTTATCAGATGCCACACTTCTGCGTCAAAAAATTGCGAAAATTCGTTGATTGGAAGTAGCTGATTTTTTGCCAAAGCCATATCTACATCATGAATTTTTACTCCACTCTTCAAGTCAACTTGTGAATTCCATTTGTAAGTTTGCTTCTGATAGGGCTTCTGGATTCTTGGCATGGACGTCTTGAGAATAGCGAGGGGTATTTCATCTTCTGATTCCCATTCACTCTCACTGTCGTCATCTCTCATCCGTACAAATAGCGCCGGGGCTTCGAGGTGTTGTCTTGGCAAGTTATTAACAATCACATTATCGTCATCACCGGAGTCTTCATCTGTCATGTAATCATTTGCATTATTGGGTGGCAAAATGTAAAAATTTTCATTTTCTAGTTCATTGTCCTCTTCTAGAACATCCTGAATTTCGTTAACGGTTAAAAATCTTAAAATATAAAAACACAAAAGAATAGTAGTACTCCTACTGATACATTGTGTCACAGTAATTTTTCAAGCGCAATAATATAAGAAATATTAACTGCATTGGAAAAAATACTTTTCTAATTTAAAGCTGCATTTATTGTAAATATAAATAATGCAAGAAATTATCTCCACATCAATAAGTAAATAATATATTACTTACCTTTTACTGCAAATTCTCAACTTTTTTAAAAATTTAAAATTTCGATGGGAAAATATACAGATACGATCGCACGATTACACGAAAAAGACTTAATTCTGAAAGATGGACAAATAGAGTCATGTGACAGCAATTTGAAAAGAAAAACAAAGCCTGCTATGGACGTTTGCGATTTGATTTATTTTGCTGTTACATAATGTATCGGTAGGAGGAAGTGGGTTAAGTCTTAATTTACAAAAATTTCGCCCGTGGTGCTCCAAAAACAATCTGTCTTTAAATGTGGATAAATGATCTGCTATTACTTTTTCTCGACGCAAAGCACCTTTTATTAACACTTACACTTTTGGCGCTGTTCAAATTCCCCGTGTTACCATAATTAAAAATTTGGGCGTTTTATATAACAGTAGGTATAACAGAAAATGGAGTACGTTAAGACGCATTGCTGGTGAATTCTCTGACCCATACGTTATAAAAACGTTATACATATGTATCATTTCGATCCATTTTAGAATATGCCTCCATTGTTTGGTATCCATACTGCAATGTACGCATTCTTAAAATTGAATCAATTCAAAAGAGATTTCATCATAGATTTACTCTAAGAGGGTTTCCTTGGATTAGCTCCATCGGCTTACCCTCTTATCAATCAAGACTTAAACTAATTAGGTTAGAATCTCTAGAAGTTAGAAGAACGGTGGCTAGAACTATTTTCATCCATAGACTACTCATTGGTGAGATTGATTCCCCTGAAGTTCTGAGCCTTCTCAATATAGGTGTATCTGCTTTTGGTTTCAGAAGCCATAGATTTTTTAATATAGCACATTCACGTACTAATTATAGCCTTTCATCTTCAATAAATGGTCTCATGTTGATTTACAATGCTAGCGTTAACTTAATTGATTTCAATTTATCGGTTACTAATTTAAAAAAGAATTTGCCTAATGCTCTTACTCAGTCATGATTGTATGCTCAAGATTAGATTATAGTGTATGTGTCTAAGATAGCCATTAATTGAGCTTTGATGACATGAAATAAATAAAATAAAAAAATAAATAAAAACCGTCCTTAAGAAGAATTCGATGGAAATGAAGGTGTTTGTTAACAATTGGTCCACACAAAGTTGTTTGCAACACCAACTTTTTTAGGGGCTGCAGACCTGCCATTAACATTTTTTTGATTGGGCGCACGGTTGTCCGGGTAGATACAAAAACCACAAACCCTTACTTTGGTAGGGGGTTCTGGTGATCAAATGAATAAAGGATTTTTGATATATACCCTATATGATTCTATCCCATAAGTATCGTGCATTTCAAACGCTCTCCAGGGCTATAAGACCACTCTTGAAGTGGACTCACTTCTTGGCCGCGAGAAGCAAAAGAACAATTGAACCACCTGCATGAATGCAGCAGTAAAGGTCAAAATAACAATGGTGTTTCGAGGAAGAATATCCGCTTGTTCAATTGTTTTTTCTGCCTCCAGCGGCCAAACGGTGATTAGCGTCGAAAAGTCATGCAGCATGCCCTACCAACTAACTTTATATTGTCGATCTGCCGGGCCGGAAGCTACACTGGTATGTGCCGATTAGTGTGTTACAGAACGACTTCAGACGTTCACACACTACGTTGATACCAAGCAAATAAAATTCTCATTTTTGAAGGTTATATCATATTTATTTGTAAACCTACATTACACACAAGTAAAATATAATTTAAACAATTCGAAACACTTTATGGACTTATGTCACTCAGTTTCACACATAACAACTGCCGGGTTACTCTTGGTCTGGGCCTCTGTGCACATCCTCATTTCTGCATACTTCAGGCCTGCAAAAATTAAAGTTCATAATTAATTACAGAAGTTCTGCTAGTAATCAGAAAATTTTAAACACACTCTGATTATTTTTGCATCGAGCGGCCCTAAAACCGCAGTCATTTCCATAAACATTATAGCATGTTCCATCATATCCACAAACGGGCCTGTAATCAAAGGTGCAGATATCTGGGCAATCACTTGTCGGCCCCTGGAGAGAAGCTGAGTCCACGAAAGCGGCTGAGACTGTTAATAAAATTGATGATTTTATGTCAGCTATATTTATTTTTGGAGTTTTTATGTTCAATATTCTTACCAGCGATGACAATTAACAGACTAACGCAAATACCCGTCATGTTTTTTTTTTTTTTTTTAAATGTAGCAGCAAAATTAAACGAACAAAAGTGAAAACCGATGAAGTGTTTAATGCACGAAATGTAAGGTTGTTATGTGTTCTCTATGAGTTCCGATCAGCACTTTTATATAGTACGTATGCTGTCAGTATTGTGGTGATGACGACACTCAATGTGTTTGACTAGTACTGCTGCATATATATGAATACTTGTGATTTACAATTCTGTATTTTGATTTTATCAGGCTTCAACTGCGGCAATGAAACGTATTCCAATAGTCAGAGGAACTTATAACACATGATCTATTGTACGATGACAGTTAAAAGCGTATTAGCCGTGACTCTGGAAGGGTAGGCAAACTATTCAATGTTAAGGTTATAGTGCGGTGACTGATACTGAAAGTGATGGGGAATTGTTTCATATCGGGATTGCCCATAAATTGTACCCACAGTTTGTTTCCGCTGAATAATATTTACATAACTTATCCGGCATTATTCAGTTGCAGCCAAGATCTATAACGAGAAGCGCAAATCTAGGACATATATTGTATTTAGTAAAAAATATTGTCACTTATGTGTTTTAGTGGTGTTTATTTTACTGGAAATATTTGTTGGGTGAAGAGTAATAGAAGAAGAAGAATGCTAATAGTTGACATTTATACTCCATTAGCGAACAAACAAAAACAAAGAATTAGATTCGAAACCTTAATGCTACATTCAAACAAAAAATAGCGCAAGTTGTCACCAGAATCTTTCCATATCATGAAAACGAATAATTATGGAAAATGGGATTCCCCTACGATAGACTTTTTGTGTTGGTATCCGTATTGGTCTTATTACCCAACTCTTCGTATTTTATTTGTAAGCTATCCAGACCAGTGATGTCGATTTGCGAAGTCTTAGGGTATCACTTTTATAAAGGGTCTTTCATTAGCGACTTGACAGCTTCAAACATTCAGGGTGAACGCACCCTTAAACCGATTACTGAACTGTCTATGTCAAAATATTCAGTGAAATGTACCATTTTTGTAGATACTTTTTTACTAATTTACTACTGAAATTCCGAGTCGGTGGTATCAACTTTAAGAGCATTAACGCCAATTTTCGGCCGTTATTCTCGTCCCAGTAGACAAGCAATTCATAGTCTATTGAAAAAATGTCTCCCAGACACCCAGAACTGAAATCTGGACATGATGCATGTAAATGAAAAATATCATCGCAAAATCATCTTCAGCGATGAAGCGCATTTTTGGTGAAACGGCTTCGTCAATAAGCAAAATATGCGTTACTGGACAGGTAAGAATCTTCATGTGCATCATGAAACAGCACTTCATCCGCAAAAAGTCACTGTTTGGTGTGGTTTTCATATCGGTGACGTCATTGGGCTTGCGGTGGCAATATTGCACCGGTAATGTATTCACATGAAGCAAAAATCGCAGAACAAAAATCAATAAAAGTGCAGCGAATCCTTGCTCATAATATGTGCACTTTTAATTATTGTATAGCTAAGCTTCTGCGGATTTAACTTGACTACAAAACTTCAACATAATGCTCCTACCCAATGCACAAACCTATTTGACCTATCATTCTACTTCCTCCTAGTTCTACCACCTAATAGTAGGCAATGAAATACGTCCACAATGACATTGCATTTGTAGGTGTTGAATTGAAATGTGCATGCGCTGTGAGTACATACTATAAGGGTACTAGATACTGTAACAATTACGGGAAAGAAACTCCTTTAGCGCACGCTAATTATAAAAAAAAGAAAACAAAATTGGGCCGTTTTTTTTTTGTCGATGAAAATGACCGTCAAGTTATGGTAAATGGTATTCGCTACAAAGACATGTTGGGACGTTATTTAATTGAGCAGTTGCATGAATTGAACATCAGTGATATGTTGTTCCAACAAGACGGTGCCAAAAGCACAGGGAGATAAGTCCCGAAGACATAGGTGTAAACCTTTATTCACTCAAGAAAATAAATAAAACACACGATAGGAGTAATGATTTGTACGAGTATATTAAATTAACGTCCGAACCGATTCACTACCGACAATGTACTGAATCTCTTACTCTACTTACAACCACTTAATACTATGCTTAATACTACCCTACCTATTCACTGGCAGTCTCTCTTTAGCTCTCTGTGATGTATATCTTTTTTTCGTATTATCTCTTGCCACAATTCGGCCATCCTGACAAATAATCGTCTCGATTACACTTTCATTATAATCTATCCATGGTTTCATATTAGCCACTTCCCATATCCTCTCATACGGAATTTGACTCAGGTGGAAGCCTTCTACATCCCTGAGCAAATACCTATCATTCGGCAACACCTTAACTACTCTATATGGGCCTTTGAACTTCGGAGCTAAATTCTTACAGGCACCAGGATTACTTATGTAATTCTTCACCACGACGTAATCCCCCTCATTATATTTCTTCTCAGTCCTCATACGGTCTTTCCGATCCTTATTATAATCCTGACTCTTGACTATCTTTTGTTCGGCCATATTTCTTATCCTTTTTAAGTCCCGATCCTTTGTAACCCTATCATTCTCTAAATTTTCCTTCAAAAAGTCTATCACCACTCCTTTTTGAGCAACTCCAAATAACAACTCACTCGGGGTAGTACCGATAGCCCTATGGAGTGTATTATTTAATGTAAACTCTATCTTTGGTAAAACTCCATCTAATGAAAACATCGTACCTGCACTTGTCATTTTCGCAATCATCGGCGCCAAACTCCTATTAACCCTTTCGACCTGTCCATTAGCCTGTGGGGATCCTGTCGCTATTTTTATATGCCGAACATTATTCTCACCCAGGAAACTCGCGAAATCCTTTGAGGTGAAAGCCCTATCTCGGTCTGACACTATTACCCCGGGACGACTGTATGAATTTAAATAGTCCCGCAAACAACTTAACACCTCATTTGTACCTGTCGTTCGTACCGCATATAACTTAACATATTTGGTAAATGCGTCTATCACTAAGAAGACAAACTTTTTCTTCGCTTTCTTCAATAAAACCGGACCAAAATGATCTATATGTATCGTCTCGAACGGTACATCACCCTTCGGTATACTATGCAGTAACCCTTCGTGTTTACCAAACTTCGGGGAAAAAGCGATGCACTTCAGGCAATTCACAATATGATCTTTGACCCGTTCTTTCACTTTAGGAAACCAGTAAGTCTTTCGTATTGCATTAACTACTTTGTCACACCCCATGTGACCCATTTCATCATGATATAATCGTATGACATTTGCCTCCATCTTTTTCGGTACATAGAACAAAATAGTTTGACCAATCTTTTTATAAACCAAACCATTTCTCATTTCGTAAAGACTACTCTCTTCTTTTTCTAATCGTTTTCTAATCGCATTAATTCCTTCATCTTTATACTGGCTTATTGATAAATTCTGCTCAAATGTATTCTCTTCCAGAACCATAATATTTGAGACCCGACTTAGCGCATCTACGTGTTGCATCTTCGTTCCACTTCTATGTTCCAAGCTATAATCATAGTTCTGCAATTCCAATGCCCATCTCGCTATTCTGGGATTGATCTCCTTTTTGTTTAACGTCAATGTTAATGAATTGCAATCTGTGACTATCCTGAACTTATAACCATGCACGTAAATCCTAAATCTCCGCAATGCGTATATTATTGCCAATGTTTCCAATTCGAAGCTGTGATACTTCGACTCATGATCTGTCGTTCGCTTTGAGAAGTAAAACACAGGATGGAATTTTCCATCCCCTTTCTTTTGCAATAATATAGCTCCAAAGCCTAGGGAGCTCGCATCACAGTGAAGCTCAATCTCATCCTTGGGATCGTATATCGTCAGTATTGGAGCCTCGACTAATTTCTTCTTTAGAACTTCAAAACACTTAACCTCTTCCTCACCGAATTTAAATTCCACATCCTTCCTAATCAGATTGTACAGTGGCTGTGCTATAAGGGAAAATCGTTCGATAAATCTTCTGAAATATAAACACAGACCCAGAAAACTATGAACTGATTTCACATCCCGTGGTATAGGGAAATTGTTTACCGACTCAATCCCCCTTGTGTCGGGTCTGATACCCTCTTTTGAAATAGTGTAACCCAAATACCGAATCTCAGATTCTAAAAACTGACACTTGACTAACCTCAGTTCCAATTTGTTTCTAACAAGCCTAGCGAACACTTCTCTCATTATTTCTAGCTGTTCTTCTATCGTTTCCGTTGCTATCATTATATCATCAATGTAAATACTGACCTTATTTACTCTAATCAAATCTTCAAAAACCTCATTGACAAATCGTTGGAACTCAGAAGGTGGATTCTTCAACCCAAAAGGCATTTTCATATATTCGTATTGACCCATCGGAGTCACAAACGAAGTATATTTAATAGATTCTTCACTCATTTGAACGTGATGGAATGCACTCTTCAAATCTAAAAGGGAGAATATCTTTTTATTAACTAATCTGTCGAGTAAATCATCCATAAGTGGAATTGGGTAATTATCTTTTAATGTCACTTTGTTTAGAATTCGATAGTCCACACAAAGTCTGATGTCGCCTGTTTTCTTTCTTACTAATACTATCGGAGATGTGTACTCTGACTTACTTGGCCTAATCACTCCCTTTTCCATTAGCTCGTCTAAAATCATTTGTACCTGCTCTTTTTCAAAATATGACAGTCTCCGTGGGGGACAGTGGAAAGGCTTGTCGTCGCTAACCCTTAACTTCATTCTACTCGTAATTTCCGGCACATCAGGACGATCTTTGTTCAGGTAACATTCGTTAAAAATTCTACCAAATTCTTCCTTTGAATTGACATCTATCTTTACATTCGTTATTTCATAATTACTTTCTTCATCAAGTTCAATTTTCATCAGATTTTGACATTCCTTATAAAATTCTCTGCTTTCGCTTGTGTGTTCATTTTCCATGACACTCATTTTTACTTTGGCTTTGTTTAAAAAATCTCTTCCCAGAATTAATGGGCATTCCATAGTACTGTCAGCAACAACAAGTAAATTCATTTCTATCTTTTTTTTTTAAATAAATAACAACATTAACATTTCCAAGTATGACTAATTGACTTTTATTAATGCCAAAAAACTTAGGACTATCTTTATTACATGGGTTTTCATTCGTTACTATAAGTGGTACAAAATGCTGACGTACTATGCTAATGGGACTGCCGGTATCGATTACTGTTCCTAAATTAATATTATAAGAATAATCATCATTTCTAAATATAAAATCTAATTTCCTTACATATTCTTCCTCGTCTTCTTGTATATGGTGAATTCGTTGGGATGTCTTCCTCTTCGGGCATGTTGCTGCAAAGTGCCCCATCTCGGCACATACGTGGCATGCTCCAGGTTCCCTCCTTGGCTTACGGCAGACTGTTGCCATGTGTCCCATAGAGTTACAATTGTAACATCTAATCCTTTGTTCTTGTGTTCCGCTTGTGGAAGGTTCGCTCTGCTGTCTTTGTCGTGATATATTACGGTCTCTCTTTTGTGCGATTTTCTCGAATGCCCGTAGTAGTTGGGTTCGATTGCCGTAGCACTGGATCATCGCTTGCAGCCTCAGCTCATCGTCGGTGATCCCCTCCTCCAGATACTCAATCAGTTCGTCTTCGTCAATGTCTAGCCCGTTGGACAGTATAATCTTGTCGTTATAATAATCGGTGAAGCTCTCATTTGTCTTCCATTTCCTTGATTCGAACTTTCTTCTTGCTGCCAATTTGTCTTCTCTACGTCCAAAAAGTTCGGTCATCTGTTGGATTAAACTTTCGAAGGTTTCCTCCATGAAGTTTGGCTTAGTGTGCAACCACTGTTGAGCCTTGCCCTTCACCTTGCACAACATTAGAGTTCGGAGCGTATTGTTATCAACATTATATACTTTTCCCATGCTCTTTAGTTGTGACAACCATATCTCCAGCATAACTCCTCCGTCGTACTCTGGCAACAAGTCCCTTAGGGTGTTAAATTGTATGTTGGGTACATTATTGTCTTGCTTGTCATTTG